>VZRH01003327.1:373386-396283 GCA_013397555.1 Urocynchramus pylzowi | reverse complement strand
AGAGAGAGAGAAATAGGAGAAGAGGTGATGGGAGAGAAAGAAAGTGCCAGAGGCATAGATTAAGTGGAAAATGTTACCACTATATGGATCTTTATGGTATCCCATTGACCTTCTTCTTCTGATGTTCTCAGTGGCGAGGGTCTCTTGAAAGACATTAATACACATTTGGGCTGGGTGGGAGTGCCCAGGTACCTCTGCTGTAGGGGTCAAGTTTGCCACTGTCTCTTGCAGCAGACTCTGGATCCGTTGCATCACTTTGTGTCACATGAGGGGCTGGTGCAAGGCCTCAGGAATCATTTGGGGGGTGGGGGCACTTTGGGGGTCTTTGATGGTTTATGAGACTTCTCAGCTGCCTCTCAGGTGAATGTCCCGTGTGTATGTGGCCTTCCAGGGTGGGGATTTCACAACTGAGCCAGTTTGTGTAAGGGAGGATGGCTGTTCACTCCCTCTGACCAGAGGTTACACCACACACCCAAAACTCTCCTCCTCCCCCTTTGACTGGGGGGGATGTGTGCAGACCTGGCCTCAGCAGATGGGCCCGTGGGCTTTGGCCTCCCCCACCACAAACCCAGCCAGAGCTTATTTTCAGGACAGCTGCTGGGTTTGGCTTTCCAGGTAGATACACTCTTCTTCCTCAGCCTTTACTTCCTAGATGTTGGAATGCAAGCCTCTTTGAGTTCCTCAGACAGGGAGATGAATGCAGGGGTTGAATTAAAGCCTTTAGAGAAATCAAGATATATTAAGCCACATAGACATGAAGCAGAAGTGTAGGTTTAAGTTTTAAGTAAATAGAAGTGTAAGTTATAGTTTTAAGTGAGTTTAAATTTTAGGTTTTATTCTAAGTGCCTTAGGAAACTGTTTTAACTAGCAAAGGCCCTAAGGCCTGGTTAAATGTTCAGCAGCTTAGCCCTAGACATAACAAAAACATAGTAGAACCTTGCCGTTACAACANGTGCAGGGCTGGTGCAAGGCCTCAGGAATCATTTGGGGGGTGGGGGCACTTTGGGGGTCTTTGATGGTTTATGAGACTTCTCAGCTGCCTCTCAGGTGAATGTCGCGTGTGTATGTGGCCTTCCAGGGTGGGGATTTCACAACTGAGCCAGTTTGTGTAAGGGAGGATGGCTGTTCACTCCCTCTGACCAGAGGTTACACCACACACCCAAAACTCTCCTCCTCCCCCTTTGACTGGGGGGGATGTGTGCAGACCTGGCCTCAGCAGATGGGCCCGTGGGCTTTGGCCTCCCCCACCACAAACCCAGCCAGAGCTTATTTTCAGGACAGCTGCTGGGTTTGGCTTTCCAGGTAGATACACTCTTCTTCCTCAGCCTTTACTTCCTAGATGTTGGAATGCAAGCCTCTTTGAGTTCCTCAGACAGGGAGATGAATGCAGGGGTTGAATTAAAGCCTTTAGAGAAATCAAGATATATTAAGCCACATAGACATGAAGCAGAAGTGTAGGTTTAAGTTTTAAGTAAATAGAAGTGTAAGTTATAGTTTTAAGTGAGTTTAAATTTTAGGTTTTATTCTAAGTGCCTTAGGAAACTGTTTTAACTAGCAAAGGCCCTAAGGCCTGGTTAAATGTTCAGCAGCTTAGCCCTAGACATAACAAAAACATAGTAGAACCTTGCCATTACAACAGATAGAATTATTCACACAAACCAGATAAAATTACATATGTAAATAAATAGAACTATTCACGTGAATAGATAAACTTATACACTTAAATTTTAAGTAAGAAAACAGATAGTCCATTTGCCTAAATAGATAATATTATATGCGTAGTGTTTAGGTGAGAATTGTCACTACTTTCGTATTACTTTCGTACTACCTTTGCACATCAGAATCAAGTTCAGATTGGTTTAGAAAGAATGTTTTAGAATCGTGTTTTTAGCTGATTGGATGTTTTATGGATAAAAAGCCCTGTAGTGGGGTTACAAGGGTCATCACCATCATCATCATCTTCACCATTATCATCGACCATCACAGCATCAACACATCAGCAACCAGAAGAAGAGAAAGAAGAAGAAAGAAGAAAGAAAGCTGGGGTCCCTGCTGCTGCTGCTTGGAACATCAGATTCTACTACTGCTGCTGCTGCCCAGGACATTGGACTCTATGCCAGGGAACAACTGTTACTGCTGCTGCTGCTCCTGTACAGAACCTGGGGCTCTATACTAGAAAGCAGCCTTACAGCTGCTGCTTCTGCTTGGGACTTTATGGCAGAAAGCTTTAACATGGACTCTAAAACCTCGAACTTTTTGCCTTTGAGACTAATGTATTCATGCAATAAACAACCTTATAACAACCAACAACTGCTCGTGTCTCTTTGAAGACCCTAGACCCAGTAACAACCTTGATACCTAGACATGAGATAATTGAACAATGGTGTAATTTTTATTTGATATCATATCCCCTTAGGAGGCCTAACTTACAGTCCAAAGTTCCAGGCAGGAGGCATATTCAGGGAGGGGTGGGATTTGGGGGTCACAGTTTCTTTATTCAGTTTTTTCATAATGGACATAAATCCTGCATAATAATGTTTAAGCCATTAACTGTAACATTTCAGCCTCTCACACTCTGGGCTCAGGTGAATGAGACAGTTGCCTTGGGAACAGACTGCTGGGGCAGTAAAAGTGTTGAAACTGCTACTTTCTCTCTCCTATCAGACACCAAAAAAAAAGGTTTCTCTCCATGTATCCCAATCTCTGTGATAAACTGACTTCTCCTGATGAAGGAAGGGGAGAGAGGTGTGACCCTTCCCATCAGCAGTAGTCATTGCCCTATTCCCATAACTTCCCTCCAACAGCCACAGAGCAAGTCAAGCCTCCAAAGGATTTACTTCTGTCTTTGACCTTCCCCTTCCCCAGATAAGAAAAGGTTGGTTTTTCAACTCCAGAGTAACGATGATAATTCCGTGCAAACTTCTGAGGTTTTCAGAAATAGTAATTACCAAAAAACAGAAAGAAATTCCAGTTGTTAAATGCTTGGTACTATAATCCCATACTTAAAAAAAAGGGAATATTCTCATCCAAGAAACTACATGAGTACATTGGACATCTCTGCGTAAGAAAAATTTAAAGTAGCAGGTCCCCCATTCATGGATTTTATTAAAGTTTCCGAAAATGCTTAAAATAAAACCAAGTCTGCTGATTACTATTTATTTTAGCACTTTTATATCTCAGAGAGTCTGCCAGAAACAATTTGGTTATGAGAAGTCATAGCCAAATCCAAAGGTTAACATTCTGCAGGACTGGGTGAAATTAGACAATGTTTCTACCAATTGCATACTTTTTCCTAAAGGTGAACTCAGAATGGTCAGCTGTGACATCTATAGGAAAGGAGCTTACAGAATTCTTTTGGAATTCACTTTTTTCAGGCAGGAGCAGATAAAATGATATTTATGTATTTAATAAATATTTTAATGTGCAAAAGCACTGCATTTCTGACACTGATATAGTTCAAGAAACCTTACTGACAGGTTCTTGAATTACCACAAAATTGTTTTTAATCTAAAAAACCCTAGCCAAAACACTCAGACAATAGTGCAGCTTATTTAATTTTTATTAAATTATTGTATCTGATACTTGTTCCACACTGGTTGCTATACATAACAAAATCATATAATCATATCACGTCATATTCTTAGTTGGAAGGGATCCGTAAGGATCATCAAAGTGGCGAAATTTAACTAAATTTTCCACTTTGGTGTATGCATTGCCCAAATGTCATACTAATGCTTTACCTTCTACAATGTTTGGAGAAAATGTCATCTGAATCAAGTATGGAATACTAATATTCACTATTACAAATAAGCAAAAAAAACTATATAGATACACACACAAGCATAAATTAAGTATACATGATTGATAAGAATGACTCAGCATCCTGGATAGCAGGAGCTGTTCCTTAATATGATTGCTGCAGCTCAGTTATCTCATTTCATTTTATCAACATTTGGAAATAGATTTCACTTTAGTAAATATGTTGTATTTCAAAATGGGATTAAATATGCAGTCCTCTGCTAATGTATTGTGTCACCAAAAGCTTGTTAAGGATTTAAACATTTTTTCTTTGTATGTATTCTGATACATACATTGCCTAAACCAAGAATATAGCTAGGGATCACATTCCCTAATATTTTCAGAAAACTGTGACAATTTTACCCAAGAGACATTTAGCCATGGATTTGTCCTTATGGTTTGTTCCAACAAAGTTTGTCTGTTTTTCATGTGAAAGTTGGATAGGACTCAATCAGTTTTAAATCATCATAAACAATTTAAGATATCTACCTCTGGGCTGCATCTGACAGTTATGTAAGCAGTGATGTATGTGTGCTAGCAGAACTAGATTAGCCCAAAACCAGCTGGTGCTGACAAAGAGGTTCTTGTGAATCAGCCAGGCCTCCCTGGATAGTGTACAGTAGTGCTGGTTTCTTCATGACTAGAGGCAAAAGGAAAAAAAATAAATAAAAGGTGCAGAAGAAAAGGATCTAATCTTCCAGAGGAAAAAAATTTATAGGAATGTCAATATCACAGAATTGAGCTACATCTCTTGCATATCCAGGGAAGGGCCAGAACAGTACTTTGTTCAAGAAAAATATCCCCCAGCCTCATATCCTAGGAAATTTTAGAATTAAGGCTGCTTTTCAACAGCGCACCTCCTTGTAACTTTGCAAGTACATAAAAATTGTACAATTGCATCCTTTCCTTCCAGCCTCCCCCTCTTCCCCCAGGACTATGTCATCAAGTGTGTAAAATGGATGATCCTCATGGGAAGAAAAAAAAAAAAGATTCAATATTTTTTCTTATCTTTTTATTTTCCCTGTACAGCTGTATATTTCATTTATTAGACTGTATTGAAGCCATGTCCTCAAGTCAGTTACTGCTTTTCTTGTAGCTTTTTCTATCACAGTCATTGCTATGGCAACAGAGTATTTCACAAACATGGAGGAACTTACTTCACGAATTTCTGCAGAAGTGAGGTTTGTAACTAAAGTTCTGTATTTAAAAATGGCAAAATCATAAATTAAATGAACTGCTAAATTATGTTCGCTCTACAGAAAATTCTGCTCAAATAAACATGATTTTGTATATTTCTTTTCAACTGAAATTTTAACTGGTTGTACCTGTAAAAAATAAAATTTAATGTAAGAGCTACTTGAATATACAGCATTCTAAGGAAAAATACTAAGAGGAGTCAGAAGAATCTTAGAATACTAAAAGTAGTCAGAAAAATTGAGCAGACATTACAAATTATGAGTAGATAGTAAAAATTCTCAAAAATCAGAGTCATTTTTTTGAGAGGAAAATAAAACAAAGTAGAAACCATATGAATACTTGTAGTAATATAAATACAGTTGGAAAAGTAGCAGAGCTGCTGTGTATGAATACAGTAAAGGTTAAAGTGATAGGAACATATTACTGACCATAGGATAGCACAGAAAGGAATGAGAGGTGAAAATTTCAAGTATCATCACTTAGTAAAACTCAGAAGAATAATAAATTAAGAATGTCCCCTCATATCAATTGCTGAATTCTGTCTAGGAAGAAATCAGAATGGAAGGAACTTATTACAGGGATTCTTCATAGATGTTTGAGGAGCAAATTTCAGTTGTTATTTTCATTTATTAAATATAAGAAGAAGGAATGTTTGGCTGCAATTTAAAGACAGTGTAATCAATACCAAGTGCACCTCTGTTGCAATGTATAAAGGAATCTTACCACTTTAGGGCTAAAATAGCAGAAATAGATTAAAACATTATTAAATAAAACAAAATCAGGCATTCAGAAAAATAATGTAGGAACTTTTCTTGGAAACACTTAAGGAAAAAAACAAAGATGGAGATAGATAAACCAGCTTATTAAAAAAACCCATAAAATTTCAGATTATGTATTTTTTGCAGAATCAGGAAGTTCTAGGTCAAGAACATGAAGTGGATTTTTAGTGTTTTGAAACCTTTTCATTTAATTTCTCTCACTGAGCAGTTCTGAGTCTTCCCTGTGGAGAGTGGAAATTACTTATCTGCAAATATTAGACTGTGTTCTAAAAATACCTTACCTAGGAATTTGGAAACTATTCAGTATCTTTTGGTATGGTCACTTTCAGGAAAGTGAAACTTTTCACTTGGAGGATTAGTCTGATACCTGCTTACATGAAGGATAGGAACAGGTTTATATTTAAAATGGAAAGTGGCAGAACTATGAATTGTTTATTTTGAATGGAAGCCTCCAAAACACATGGGATTAAGCTAGCTGGTTCTTCCAGTCCTTCATGTCACTTCAGCTAAAAAGTACTGTTCAGCTGACAAACAAAAGTTTATTTTATTTTTAGTCAAAATCGTCTATTAAAAAAAAAAAATGTTTTCAAGGAGTGATAGAATGCTAGCACAAATATTTAATTCCCAGTAATCAGAGAGGATTAAAAAGTGTTGGGAATTCCATCAAAAGTGTTCTAAGTCACTATGAAATGCTGTGTAATGCCTCTCAGAGTTTGTTTATGGCACGTCAGCCGTGCAGGCAGAACTGCATGTTGCTGTTAAGAATGAGGAGCAAGAGGTTCTTTGTGGTTCCTGCTTCTGCCACAGGTGAGGGAGACAGGGAAAGAGCTTGGAACAGGACTAAGGGGAGGAGAGATTCCTGCTCTGTATTCCTGTTGGCCTCAAGGAAGGGATAAAGCTGACACTTTGCACACACACTGAAGGAAAGGCTGATCTTAAGCTCTAGTTCTCACTTCACAACAGTATCCTTCCTTCTTATGGTTCTGGTGGAGACATCCTAAGGGTTATTACGCCTTAATAATAACCTGCTTTTCCTGTGCCTGTTTGTCCTGATGCTACTATGTATAATTTTTTTAATAATTACAGTTATTTTTCACATAACATTATACACTGCTAGCTACATGGCATCTGAGTATTATATTACATCATAATTATATTACTTATAACTGTATTTACTGGCAAATACATATAATGTTGCTATGAATTTGCTAGAACAAAAATTATCCATGTAAGTCTTTGAGAGATGGTTTTCTGCAGAGTCTGACTTGGACCATATTACAGCAAAAATTCTACTGTTCCACCATTAAACTAAAATTGAGTAGACATATGTATCTCTCTTAAAGCTCACTTTGCTGTGCCACAGATGAGTACCTAATACCAAAAACCAAAATTATTTCTAAAACTTGACCCATATATTTTGCATATTTCTGTTTAATAAATCAGCCTGGTGACCTTGAGTCTGATGTAAGGAAGAGAATTCTGAATTTGGAAAGTATGACCTTATATTCATTTTACAATTAACTTCATGTTCAGAATTAAACAACTCTCCCATTTTGGGGATCTAAGCATTAAAAAGCTATTAAATCTCATCCCAATTTTACACATAAATGAGCTTTATCTCACTAAGATGATTTCAAGAGGAAATATTATAAATATCTTAAATGATGACTCAATTAATGATTTAAATTATGATGGAAGGTATATTTCACTGATATATATGTTAAAGAAAATTAGATTGATTTTGTAAGCTTTAACATGACAAAGCACTACACTAAATAAATTTAAAATAGTATGTTTATTCTTTATAGGATTGATTGGGAAAACAGAACTATGAGACTTAGTCTAGACTACTTTTTTATTGAAGATAATAGCTTTTTGTTCTGGTTTGACTTAGAACGGGCATTGCTTGTTTATTAGAATAGCTAATAAATATAATATTGGCATACAGGTTTTATGCATGCCAAAAAATGTTTCCTTTTACAGCTCTTTCAGCAAATCTCTGTTCCTGATACTATTTTCCTTACGTAGGGAATATATATATGTATATAAATTATTACATCAGAAGGAGTTTGAAGTGTCTGATAAAATAGCGCCTTAGGCAACTGTTTGGTGATTTGTTATTGTGATTTTTTTCCAAATTAAAAAAAAAAAAAAAGTTTTTATTCTGGTTATATTATATGTATATACACATACATGCACAAACACATCCACTAACCACCTTGATTCTCCCTTCAGTTTGGTTTCATATTGAGTCCACATCAAATCTAACAGTAACCTGGGCCAACAGAAGAATTGCTCTCTTTCACCCTCTGCCAGATTAATTGATTTGCTAGAAAATTCCTGAGCTTTAATCAACTTTCTGGCCTCTTACAGACCATTCTCTCATTACATGCTTGACCCATTCCTAGCAAAATGTAACTTCAAACTATCCTTACACCACTTTTCTGCTTTTTTATAATCTATATTTTAGCTCTTCACTTTTTCATTTACCAGAGCTGTTCTTATTAGTGCTCTCATTCCTGGTAAATAAAAATATCTAGAGGCATTATGACTGAAAGTTTGGTTTGCTCTCACATGCAGGCTCTACATGAATGATCACTCACTGTCTTTAGCTCGAAGAAAAGAGCTGGTTGATGGAAAATTTTCCTGGAATAAGGCAAATTAGTTTTGAGCCTTGTTCACAAGAGACATTCACGTGTTTTGTTCACTAAGTGTTAATATAAAGTAAACCCTTAAGCACTTAATGGAGCCATGATCTCCTCTCTCCTGAGTTGCTTTGTATCCTCTTATCTAGTTTACCTTAGATTATTTTTTTATTCTTATCTTGCCCTTCCTTAGACAGAGAATTGGAAATATCATTCCCAAAATCAGAACAGAACAGAATAATTTATTTCTGTTTTTCACGTAAGAGATTAAAGTCGAAAGCTTGAAATCCAAAAGGCAGAGAAAGGTTTCAGCATTTCATCTTCTCATGTTAGCCAGCCACATCCTTTAATCACTTTTGCTTTAGATTACAGCTCTAGTAGTGCTGCTATTCCTTAGGTCTGTCATGAATCTAGGCTTGACATACCACAGTTATGAGACTATTATGTCTGAACCTTACAGTTACAATACCTCTTGAGAAACAAATGTAGAGCAAAATCTCATTAGAATCAGTGATTTCTTTTACTGCTTCTGAAATGCCACCTTTACTGATGAAAGCAACCAGTGACTGAAACTTTTTAAGTCTAACATTTTTCTTTTTTAATGTCAGATTATCAATTATGGCATAAATTCTGTCAGTTTTGAAGCATAAAACTGGTGCATTTTAAACTACAGAATAATACATGTAAAACATAGGAAAAACACTGGATAAGCAAACCCAGCAGATATTTTTGTTGTAGCATGAATGACTTGCATTTGCTTTATCACTGTAGCCTGCATAGGAAAGGTAGAAAATCTCTGATTGCACCAGTGCATGACAGAACAACTAATGAAGGAAGTACTACACATTGAAAATCTACTTATTACATGGCTGAGTGATCTTGGAAGCAAAGGAAAACAGCAAGTAGACAGAATAATACAACACAGACAAGATTGACAGTGTACTGACTTCTGCTGTTTTTAATGCACTCGTCATTTTGATTAGCTCTTCTATTGTGGTGATGGCCGCTTGAGAAGTCAATTCAGTTATGTATGGTTATGCCAGGTTTTAGCAGACCCTTCCAGACATACTTTTACCTGGCAAAAAACAGATCTTATCTGAAAAGGAACAAGGTCCTTAAGCGGTAGCTTCAGCAGGAAAAAAAGCAGAGGGAAGAAATAAATAAATACTGTATGCATTTATGTGGTTGGGAATAATTCTGATCCACTTATCTACTGGCAACAATTCTAAATTCAGGTTTAAATAAGAAAATTAAAACTACATCTCAATAGGCAATAGTTTTCAAACCACTTCTGCCAAAAAAATAATGCAGACCATGATATCTTTCTCCAGTTTCTCCTTCACAGACAATAGATGAATTCATTTCAGGCAGGAATTCCCTGATGCGGAACATGGAAGTTACACAGAAAATGAATTGAACCTGGTAAAAATGCAAAGTGGTTTTACAACTGTATTGATTTCTAAGGAAAGGTGGTGAAAGAAGTGATGGTAACTTTTATTAGATAAACAGAAAGGACTGATCTCCCACTTTAAAAATATCAGTGTTCACTTTTCCAGATGGCATTATCATATAGGAAATCTTTAGATATTCTGTTCTGTTCTGAAAGGTTATCGTTTGCTATTAAATTTTGTGAGTGGCTCAGAACAGGTTTTGTACAGAAAAAAATGGAATTTATTACATCCCACATGATGAGTTTCCTTGAAAATGTGGCTATTTTTTATGAAATGCCATTGGAAGTTAGATTTATTGAAAAAACTCAAAAAACCTAGTCTAACTTGCAGCTGCTGAGTCTAGTTGAGTATGTAGTATACTGCATGAACTATTCCGTAGACATGGAAAAAGGCTGCATAATCATCATAGTTAAATTAGGAATACATGAAAAAAGAGCAAGGTATATCTGTTAGTTTGCCAGACTGCAGGAATGTGAAGAATCCCTATTAGAACCTTCTGTTTTGGCTGCATAATTGATATCTCTAAAAAGTGGCCCTGATATTTTTCAATGCAATTCATCTAATTTTCATTTCTTAACATCTGCAGTGCAACAGGTTTACGCTTGCCTTGGCACTTCATTTCGTGCTAAGTAGTTTAAAAACACGTTCAGCATAGTAATTCTATTGTTTTCATCCCTGTTCATCATTGTTCCTTTCCTCTAATTCAAGTAAAATAATAAAATTATATCTGTCTGTCACAAGATTATTTTTCTTTTAGTTCAAATAGCTGAAACAAATGTAATTGCCAATAATTCATTCAAATTGAAATTCCATGTTTTTATTCTGAAATAGCTAATGCACTGATATTTTCAGGCCAAAGTATTGTAGACACTACTTTCTGATAAAAATTGCAAGTAAAATATTCAGTTACACACATTACTTATGCCATATGACAGTGCCATATCCAAGTGTGATGTAAACCTCACTTGTTTCTTTGGTGCTTTAACATATGTCTGAACTACATGCATGTACACACATATTCCTTAGAGAGTTAATAGCATGCTGGTTTCCAAATGTATTTTTCCTGTTCAATTGATCTTTTATTTATAAGTATTTTCCTCTGATAATATTTTTACAAAGTTTTCCTCTCACTGATGGTTTTCTCCTCAAGTGTCTGAAGGGAAAAAGTTTGAGACTATCAATTTTCTCATGTTTAGTGGTTTTCTCACTGCAAGCTCCTGCTGATTGGATGTCTGTCTGTCATCAAAGCCTACCCCTTGTGCTGGTAGATCCCTTATGACTGACTGTCCTGTAATTGATCCTAGGAAAAATAAACTTTAGTACTGTGTTTGACATTTGTTAATGAGTGCTCTCATAATGTAGAACAATAAAAAACTATAAATTAATTACTTTATTAAAGATACACTATGGTTTTGAAAACAGTGGTTTATTATAATTAGCATTCTGGACCATTTTACTTCCTTTCTTGAGAATGAAATATTAAACTCAAAAACTTTCAAGTGGACATGAAACTTAAATAAATCAACACCATTTCTGTATGGAGTTTGAAGTGCAGTATTTCCTCAATATATAGATAAGGCACTGAGGATGATGAACAATCTTTGCAAGATTTAGCTCTGTCTTGACTTGAAAACTGTGCCAATGTGTTTTATGAATAAGTAACATCTCTACATTACATTTAAAAAAAAAAAAAGATGATTCCTTCTACATCCTAACTACATCCAATAGCTCTTTATTTCTTTATTACACTATAAAATGGTTCTGAGATGATCAGATCCAAATTCTTAGGTTACAGTATGGAGAGTACAGTTTATCTCCACAATGAATTACATTTTAAAAACTGTGTTATTTTAAAAATTATGTTAAGAGCTTCTTTTTAAGCCATTAGAAGTAGACACCATTGAGGACTCATGAAGAGTTAATAAACAATCTATTGTCCACAGACTGCTTAAGTCAGCAATTGAATATTTTGAGGTTAATGCAATTTCTGTATACTTCATGCTGTAGGAATGTTTTCATTTGATTAATATTTCTTTAATTGAAGAAGAACAATAGTGAATGAGATTTTTAGGATAGGAGTTTTGTTTTCTTTCCAAGTTTGAGTTATTTCCCATAGAAATTGTGAAAGAACCAGCCAGTCTGCTGGCCTATCAAGCACAAAAGGTTTAATTGTCTCTTCTGGCCATGTTGGCATAGTGGATGGAAAACCTGCTGCTCTGGGAAAAGAGCCTGTGGCAGGGCAGGATACTGCTCCACTGAATTGTTTTTTGTTTTATCCTGCCTGACCCTTTTCTCTCCTCTGTTAAGACCCTGTGAAAAAATAAGGAGAGGAACAAGGCAATCAAAGCAAAGACATCAAGAATTTAGCAGTTCTCTAGGAAAATATCCCTTCATTCATTTATTCATCCCTGATCTTCAGAGGTTGATAGATCAGCTGCATCTGACTTTATCTGTAAGCTTTACTTTTAAACAGCAAGGTGATCAAGACAGTTAGGTGTCAGGTGTTTGTATTTTTTTTTCTGACTCACTAGTGCTGCACAGTACTTTACTGGGAATTTTCAACTGTGGAGAAAATGTCAAATAAGATTACCTTCAAGACACACAAAAATGGGTCTCAGCTACTTTGAGGTAAGCTGTGCTTGCAGATATTTTTATAGTATGGTTTGATGATTATAGGTAACATGAAGTACGGATTACATCTTCAGCAGAAGACAAGTGATGTCCTACTTTTTTTCAGAATAAATAGTCTTGAAATAAATAGGAAGAGAGCATACAAAGGGGTTCAAGAAAAAGACATTTAAAATTAGAATGCATTTTTATTAAAGATCTATTTATTCCTTTCAACATAAGTTATATAAGACATGCCTTTCAAAGGTATGAAAAACTACAGGTTATTTCTCAAAAAAACAGAAGTGCAAACAGATAGAAATTTGTTACCATAAAACAACAACAACAAAAACCAAAAGCAAACAAAGAACCCAACAAAAACACATTCAAACTGAGTGCTGTAGTTAAATTCTTTTTTAAGGGTTATTGGGAAAAAAAAAAAATCTTATTTCCAAGGGAAAATACTCTCTAATTTTTATCTGAAAATAAAGATACCATTGAGATAGATCACAATTACAAGAAAAAAGGGATTTTTTCAGGAAAATACTTTCAAAAATATTTGCAGCACATCACTATCTTTTGTTATACTCCCTGAATTTTTCCTATAGAAAAGAAAGATGAGGAAATAAATTGAGAGACAGAGATAAAAAATAATGTCTCATTAGTATTTTTTTGTTATTTCTTTTTACTTGATGGAAAAACTATGATAATTTTCTTCATGAGTTTATCACTGTATCAGAATTTCTCTATAATCTGTTGTGTATATACAAAAGCAATACTCATAGGACACAAGTTGTTTGAAGCTAGAGTTTGCTTTAAATTTTCCATATAAATTTCATAAATTAAGTGAAAATGACAGTTCTGGGTATTTTGTTTTTCTTAAAGTATAGATTCCTTCTCACTTATCTTAAAAAAAGAATTTACTTTGTAGAAACATTGAAAACTTTGAAACAAAGTGATATATTCTGGAATGGTAAACATTTGCAGAATAGCCAGTATTGCGCAAACTACCTACCCCATAACTGATTGCTATTGAGAAATTCTACTTAAGTACTTCTCTCTCAATGGGAATATCACAGCCAACAAACCTTATTTTTGCCACAGAAATGGCCTATATTCAAGCACTTTTCTTTAATGACTGGAGGCATATACCAAAGCAAGGTGGTGTTGTACACTCTAATGAAATGAAAGATACTGAGACAGTATAATTCACAGAAGTAGCTTAGAGATTAAATAGCAAACAACATACTGGGGATACTAATACCCTTATATGGTATTAATTTTTAATGCCAGAAGGTATGGCTGAGATTACACACCTTCTGTGTGATGTGTAAGTCACTGCAGATAAACTGGACTTGACAGACCATATTGTCATACTTTACCTTCCAGTTGTTTTCTAGAGCTCATTTGAAAGTGTATTTGTATCAACCAAGGACACCAGAGACTATGTAATGATGTAAGAAAAGGACCTGCAAGTCATGGAGTGCAGAAAATATCTTTGCAGGAACAGTGTTTCCTGCAGGTCAAGAAAAGCTATTATTCCCCACTATTTGGTGGCTGTGAGTCTGCTTTTGGAGTACTGTGTCCAATTTTTATTCCCTGGTGCAAGAAATATAAGAATGTGCTGGAATGAATATGTCAGAGAACTATCACAATGATTAGGAGTATGGAACATAAAATGTGAGGTCTTGGACTATATGACTTTTAGAAATTCTTTCTAAATTATTCCGTGATTGCGAGATACACAAACCTACGTGTCTAAATTAGGAAAAAGTGTCCCTGTATATTTTCCTAGATCTCTGGAGGGGTTAAGAGAAATGCAGTCTAGATGCCCCAAATGGCTTTCTGGAGAATTTAGTGTGTCTCCTGGGGAAATAAAGGAAAACTGGGAAATGCATTGCCTTAAGCTGGGAGCAGAGATTTTTCCTGTGCTCACTAAGGGAAGTACAGTGTGAGAAGGATTTTTTTAGACTAGTTTCCAACTCTCAGTCTTTGTCTGTGTCCATTATTTAAGAGCTTTGTTTGGTATGAATATAGCTACTGTGTGGATGAGAGAGAAAATGAATGGAGTATGGGAGGCATATGGGGTATAGAACATACAATACAGAGGAGAGGAAGCAGTTTATAAGGGTGGATGTATGGATTTTAGAATCTCCTTTTTTCTAGTTGCATGAGGTTTGGTATGGAACTTGTCAAATTCACCAAAAAAATCATACACTGCACACATTTTTTTCTCTTAATCTGTGAGTAAATCACCAAATAACATCAGATTTTTGATTTTTCAATTCCACAAGACTGGTTTGTATCACAGATTATTGGTTGTTCATTCTATTTTGTATTTCACGAAGAATATTCTATTGAAGTACTGAAGGAAGTTAGACAGAATCACAAAAGGGCAACAAAAATGTAGTTCTGTCTGAATTCTGTTACGAAAAGAGTCAACTGAAAACTATTTCAAACCATTACAATAAATGTTATGTATACACAGAGTAATTAACAGATTAAACTTCCTGATACACAATTAATTTTACCATAACAAATGATGCACAGATAAAAGAAATGAGAGGCCATAAAAAGAAAAGAGACTGTATAGAATCTCACAGAGCACCTAAAATTTTTCCACTTGCATTTTTTCCTTGCATATATTGCAACTAGGAACAGAGTAACTATAATGTCCTAAAGAACAGAAGACTGAACTATGGTTTGGCATACTGCCACCCAATGAGGGGGGAAATCACTGACCCTAAATAGGTTGAAAGGTAGCACTTCATTGACTGGGATCATATCAATGTTCCATCCTTTAGAACCCAGCATTCCAAACACCTTCCTTTTTTCTGGACTTTCCTGATTTCCCCTAATCAACCAGGATCATTTATTTAAACTGAACTGAACAAGTATTGTGATTTCAAATATTTCATATGCTTTGAGCTGTACAGCACCACCTTATGCAGCAGAGTCCTGTTAGGATCTTATTTCATGAAACTAAGGTCATATCACAGTAGGCAGTCACATTTGTAAGCTATCAAAAGTAAAATGAGATGAACAAAGCAAACTGAAATTAGTAATAGTGTGTTTCTTACCTCTGACAATACATACAATAAGCAGTGGATGATGATGGACAATTCCTACTTTTTCCTCTTCCTTCAACTAATAAATATAAGCATTTTATCAGTAACACTGAACTCTGTCCCTGTCCCTGTCTGTGTGGGAAGGAAACAGAACATTTTAACCCACAGATGTTTTTTTTTCTCCAAGGCATAGACAAAATGGCAGTGACAGAAGGGTACTGCTCCCTGGCAGAGCTTCATTGAATTACAACAAAGAGAGTAGAGTGTGGCCAGGGGCTGGAAACAGGCAGCTGACTCAATGGAGACAAGGAGAAACTATATGCAATTCTCACAGAGAAAGCTCTTCTAAAGGTGCCAGGCAATTTTCTTCCAAAGCAAGAAGTCCACCCTGAAACCTCACCCATTTTGTGACCTTTCACCTGTTGATCCTTCCACCACCTTAATGAAAAAACTGTTGAGATTATCAATTTGTTAAAAATCAGATGGTATTGATGAAAGGCTTTTTCATGCAATTAGTGATTTGAACTAAATGTACAACAATGAAATTTTTACTTTCTCTTATTGGCTATAGTGGAAAGTAAATCCAAAATGGTTCCATACTTGTTAATAGAGAAAGAATGGTGAATCCCTTAGGTGATCCCACCTATTGAGTAAAGCTCCTACTAGATTAATCTGTACATACCTTTTTTTGGCTTTTATCTTAATAAATGTGTATGCTCAGAAATAGACTTCTGTAATTTCACTGAGACTATACTTAAGAATGTGTGAATTTTATTTAATATCTTGCTAGAGTATTTGCCTGTTGTTTTCCATATTTTAGTTTAATTTATGGTGAATGCACTAATTAAGATTATAAATAGCCAAGTATTTTATTTGCTGATATTTTTCAGTGATAAAATTTAAAATAAAAATATGCACTTTACAAGATGAGATTTCAGTCTCATAAACTGAAATTTATCAGAGTGCATTTTCCTATAATAAACATTTAGATTTTCTCAAAGTAATAACTTTTAAATATTGTAAGTGTTCTACCATGGATTACCTACTATTTTTTCCCAACATTTAGTGCCACAGTTTCAGAGTTTCTTAAGAAAAGAAGTGAGACTAATAAATTAAGAGATTATCAAGGAAAATAGTGTGATCACTTACTTGAAATTAGCAGACATATGCCATGCTTCATGAATGGCTGTGTTTTGCACCCAGAAAAACCCAGGTGTTCAATGCAACCAATCATTCTATGCTTCAATTTCCTTAAATAGGTTGTATTATTAGGCTAGTGATATTTTTTTTTTCTGATGCAATCTTTTTGGTTCATATTTGTACCTCAGTCCATAAAGTTGTACTCTAGTATGCATCAGAATGAAAGATTTTTTGGGGGGACTGAGATACATTTCTTGCCTTTTGTCACATAGCTTTTTCTATATCTGAAAGGACTGTAAAGCCAAAATGCAGCATTAAGAGCTAACCATAAAAGATGCAGTGTTTCAAAAAAATCTCCACAACTACAGAGTCATCACCACAGTAAGAAGGGAAGTACTGCTGGTTGATAGCATATCTGTGTATACTTACTTAATGAGTGAAGTTAGCTACTAATTCTCACCTGGCACAGGTATTACAAATCCATATTACTACTGCTGATTAGATAGATACCTCTATAGCAGAAAAAGGAAAAGGAACAAAATACAGACCTGAACACTAATACAAAATTGTTCATACAGTTCATTGTAAGACTTACCCTTTGGCTGTGGCCCAAATTAGCTACATTGTTATCCCTTTAAAAATTATCCATTTTAGTCTGAAAACCTGCTTCTTGCAGTCAGTTTGCAGGCAGAGACTTCGTTTTGGTTTTTTGTTTGTTTTTTTTTTTTTTTTTTTGATAGGTCAGTATGAAAGTGAACTCCATGAACAAATTTTTTACTATTTTGGTAAGGGCTCAAAACTTAGTCTTTGACATATTTTATTTATTTGAATAATGGATAATATTACTTTCATAGAGATTGATAGAAAGCTTCAACAGGAAAATCGAAAAGAAAGGAAAAAACCTGTTACCTATAAGGTTGGATTAATTTTCTTGTTTTTGTATACTTTGACTATCAAAGTAAAAAAATGTCATTGATATGCCATTCATCAGGTTTTTGGTTGGGGAAAATTTTATTCATGTTACCTCATAGAAATTGAAGACATTGAAGTGACATGTACTACTGCAATATTATATTTCAGCTGTTCACTGTCACTTTCTCCTACTTTCTGATCCTGTTCATATACCCCTGAAATTAGTACAGGATGTTATTCTGTCTCTAGGATAAAAACATTTTCTTTTTGGTGCTCTAAATCTCCCCTTCAGGCCAAGGAGGGAGTTAAATCTAAATCTCTTTCTGACTGGATGATTTAGCCACTAATCTGCTTTGTTTGAAATAGTGCACAATAGTGGCCACAGCTTTTCTTCTTCATGTGCTGTTTTCTAAAAAGCAGTTTCTACTGTAAGAAAATACATATTTTGACTTTCATTTCATTAGACATGCTTTCCACACCAAATAGGGTGCTTCAAAGCCCTCTATACTGCAACTTCAACCACGAGTAGTTGTAAGGTAAGTGCTAGACTGCAATAAATTTGAATGGCCTTAACTGTGCAGTAAACACAAAAGTACATAAATCTGTAATCTGATAAAATAGAGGCCTTTTAATCTAACTTTTTCTAAAAATTTAGGCAAGCAGTCTTAAACAAAAATTGTCTGTATTTCCTTTAGAGTCTTACATACCTGTCTTCAAAGAAATTCACTTGGTGAATAGCTGAGAAAAATGTGCAAATATTAGATGGTTAAATTCAATTACATCAGTCCCATTCCTTTAAAAAAAAAAAAATCAGAGAAGTGTCTAGTAGCTCCAGATGTACTGGGTTTTTCTTGGATTATAGTTTTGAACTCAAGGTTCCAGTTCTGTCCAGGACCTGCTTTGTTTGCTTAGTAGCACTGTCACTAAAGGATAGACAAGCATCTAGAAGTGCTTACAGAATTAGATGTTTGAAAGCTCCTCACCCTTTTTGTACAAAACCTTGTTAGTACAGCAAGTCAGGAATCCAGGTTTGACCTAAGAGTATTCAAAGCTACAGCTTTCATGATGGAAGACTCGAGCTGCTTTGTGGATCTGTTGTTCTGTGCAGAAGGAAATGAGCAAGATGGAAGCTGAGACAAAATTAATATTGTCGATGGCTGCAACACAAAATATTCAAGTATGGGACTTAGGTCTCTAATTATTTCTACTTTTTGTTTGATGACTGAATAATACAAATATGTAAGCAATTTCAACAATAGAAACCAGGGCCCTCTTATCTTGGTTGAGAGTTCTACTGATAGAATTTGCTCTCTTTTCATTACTTTCCCTAATCTTACAATACTTGCATTATAATTTTAGAAGCAGTGTGACAGGAAAGATGGAGAATTCATTAGCTTGATGAGAGTAATTTACAAATTAGTGATGAAAATTTCTATTCTCCTTGAATTATTTTTTTTATTATCACAGCCTGCAGTCTAGCAGCCTTTATCCTCTTAGACAGCTCCAAGTATTTTTTGGTTTAGAGGCAAGTGATTATGATAATTGTATTAAACATTGTTTGGGGTGTGTTAGGCATACTAAGAACACAGTAAAGGAGCAAAAAGTTAGGAAAAGTTTACTGCTGGCTAACTTACAAAACTTTAAGAGTCGTAGTAGCAATGGATTGGGTTCTGAGATGCTTTTCTCAAATGGCAGCATCTTGGGCATGACCTGTGGCAGAAAATTAAGCAACTAAGACAAGCTTATGGGTGAAAATTGTGTTCGTATATACCAGAGAGGAATAGATTATAGGTTAATTTTGGTTTTTAATTTCCCACTTAGTTTCAAGTGTGTTAAGCCTGAATAAAATTTTGTGCTGGTATTGAGGTTGTTCTTCTTGACATAATATGTCACCTGGATCTTCATATTAAGCTGAACTATCTGCCTTTTAAATTTGCATACAGAACTGATTTGGGACATTAGTTTTTCTGTGTAAATTGTCAATATACTTCAAATCATTGAAGAGCTAAATGAACTATATAATTAAAATTCATTTCACTGACTCTTTAAAATGTCATTCATGATTCTCTGTTATGATGTTCCATTATTCCATATATTCCATAAGAATATACTAGCTGTATATACAGTAACTGGTGAAATAGTCTACTTGTGCACCTGCTGATAAGCCTTAGTAGTTGACAATTGAAATGAATTGTTTACACTGGAAATTTAAAGGTGGCAAATATCTGTAGATAAGTCAGCTAGCCTAATACCAAGAAGAAAAAAAAAATTGGTTTTAATGAACAATTTGGAAAATTGATGGATTAGAAACTGTGGGCACTGTTTAATGAAGAACCATGGGCCAACTTGACTAATTTTTCTCTGTCATAATGCTTGAAGAAAAATCTAGAATTCTTCAAAATTATTTACATGGTGTTTTCAAGAAACTATAGTATTTTTTGAAAGCAGAGCACAAAAAAGCCCACAAACATAAAGAGTAAATAATCTTTCATGGGAAAGGAAACAATAGAAAAATATCAAGCTTTATGTTGTTTGATATACATAAAAAAGCCATAAACAAGAAGCATTTGTATAGCCATCTAGCCTAATGGAATAAATGTATTTGTAAAACTGGGCAATCTAATTTTTTTTTCATTAAACTTCAAGGCTTAAATAGAACTTTCAGCAAAGTCTGGTTTTGTCATCATGCAATTTACCTGTTTTAGAAATCTTTACTTCTAATCATTGTGAAACACAAAATAAAAGATAAAAAAGTATTAAGATATAACTATTAAGATGAAAAGTATTAACATGTCTTTGTGTGAAAGTACAGTATTTTTACCTAAGGGTTTTTTTTAATTTTAGGGTGCAATAGGTGTATTTATTTTAGACAGCAATTGAGATTGTCAATATAATAGTGGTATACCTTTTCAGAGTTTGGAAATTTTTTTATCTTTCTTCTCAAGATATCTTTCATGGAAGATATCTTGGAAAATATAATGGAATAACTTCAATATACTGTTTTCTGTAAAACTGCTATTTCAGAGAAACATGTATGTTATCAAACTGAAGAAAGAACCATTTATTTTGTCCTATTCCTTTTTGATGGTGGTTTTGCAGACAGTTTTGGAAATCAGTGAAACCCAAACTTTTATCAATGCGTCATCTGCTCTTCTCAAAGCTTTTTTTTTGCCTTTGAGTATGTGTATACACCTGTAGTATTACCAAATGTTAACCCACCAACTTAGCAAGATAATATTCCCAGTATGTCCTTGCACTTTAAATTTAAGATGCAAGTATTAGATTCTTCCAGCAACCAATTTTTTTATCAATCAACTAGAAAACAAAAATGTTTCTTAGTATTTAAAATTATTTATATGTTCTCAACAAATCTCTAAAACTGGAGAATTTAACTGCAGTTTTTAGGCTGGAAACTTCAGGACTCTGGATTTTCCAGTTTAGTGTTTTTTGACATCAAGGAATTTCTCTGCTCTGTAACTTTTCAAATTTAATACAATCTGTACAACCTCTAAGTACTGAAGCAATGCTATTTTTATGTCTTCTTAGCACCAAGCAGTATCCAGAGGAACTTTATAATTTTTCAGATGGTATTTGTTGTTACAGTCACAAATAAAGCCTTAAACTATTTTGATTTGTGAAATTCTTCTGTCTTTCATCATGCTTGTAACTTGACAATAATGGAAGCCTCCGTCATCATGTGCCACACGAAAAATTCACTTGTCAGTAACGTGAGCTCCTGCTGTTGGATTAACTAAATTAATTTTAAGAACTTCCATCCTCTTCTGTTATTTCCAGCAATTACACATATCCCTTATAGGAATATATATAGGAAACTTTCATTAATAGCCTACCCAGTGCAAGTCACGGATATGGGTCTGTTCAGTGACTTACATTATATAGACTTAGGTTGCATATTAAATCCAAATTGCCTGAGACTGGCACTTCAGGGAAGCAGTGATCACAACAGACATCATATAAGAAGTTAAGTAAACAAACCTATTTCAAAAAATAGTTTATAATATGAAAAAAAATTTTTGTAGAATTCTTCCACTTGCTTTCTAAAAGCAACTGGAGAAAGAAAAGGAAAAATGGGTAAATCTTAAAACCTATTCTCTGGAGTAGTTTCATATCCATCTCTATAGATGTTCTACTTCTTGCTTTATCCTTTAATCTTTTTCTGTGAACAGCTGTACATTTAAGTTTCTCCTGAATTTTTACCAAGGAACAACTTTCAATGGTATTTTGATATTTATTTAATGACTTTGGAAGGTTTTCTCAGTCTTTTCTGGAACTGTACCTTCCTTCTGAACTCTTAGACTACAATTTAATCTATAGAGGTAAAGTAATGTCTCTTTTTATTATTTTCCTTCTTTGAAAACTGCATCTCAGCAATGTCACCTTTTCAATGCCCAGCTCAAGAAGTGTCAGTGATGGACAGCACTACGCCATGTCCTGTTTTTTGGCAATTGGGTTGGTCAAACAAGATTAACCTTTAGTGAATCCATGCTTACTACTTCTGAAAATCTTCTTCTCATTCATGTGGATAAAGATGCCCTTCAGAATATATTCTGTATGAATAGATGGGACAGTTCATGTAATGTTTTTAATCATTCTTCAAAGACTGGAGAGCTTTGGAGCTCCTATTTTTGACGTGGAGAGTATCAATAATAGATTGTTTTATACAAGAGTTGAGACCCTAGTTAGGAGAATAAAACACATGGTTTTAGCTTTCAGCATGTACCTCTGCTGTTTTAGGGGGACTTAAATATTTGCTTAAGTATAATAAGAATTTTCAATTGTTTCTTTTAAAATTTGGTTTAAAGATGGCACCTAGAAAATCAAGAAGAAAGAAGTAAAATTAACATTCAGAGTGCCACCTATAGAATTATATGTTAAATGTAGAGTAGTATATTTTATTTTTACATTAAGCTCACAGTAAGCAGAAAAAAATTGCCATATCTCTTCTAGTCTATTAAGCTAAAATATGAAAATTGCCATTTGTTAAATAAAACTTTTTAATCTGTTTGAAATTACACACATTTGTATTCATAATGAGTAAAGAGGCATTGAAAGGAGAAGTGCCACTAAACTATACCGTATGTCTGAAAGAATAGTTTAACCCAAATCTTTCTAGGAATAATTGAGCAGAATTGTATCAAAAATATATTGTCCACATGTTCTTGGAAGTTTAATTGTTTGGAAGATGAAAATGAAATTGACAGTAAATAACAATTGCTTCTTGAAATTTCCTTTTTTTTTTTTTTTTTTTTTTTTGGGTTTTTGAATAAAAAGGTTAAAAA
>VZRH01003327.1:319754-373350 GCA_013397555.1 Urocynchramus pylzowi | reverse complement strand
TTTTTTTAGGGATTTGCAGTAAAAGAGTTAAAAGCAAAAAAAATTCTAAATGTAATTTCTTTTGTTATTTGATTGTTTTCTGCTGAAAAATAGGAAGAAATTTCACTTCCTCCTCTGAATGAAAATTCTGTGACAGATAACAAACCATTCAGTATAAATTTACCGTTAATATAAAGATCATTTATTCAAGCTTCTTTTCTGAGAAATCCATAGAATCTAATACACAGCCAAAGGTACCTGATAGTGTTGTTTAAAAGTGTCTTATATTAAGAAACAAAACAAACAGTAGTGATAAAATACTTGGGACCTTAATGTCATGTTTTGACAGAAATTACTGTAAATCCACATATGCTTCCCATATGTTGCATGAAGTGTATTTAAATAGGAACACAGGCAGACAGGAAGCTTTATGCTGTGCCAATGGTGCTCATTATCACAGTTATACCCCTGGAATACATGACAGTTTTTGTTCACTCTATTAATGGATAAGGTTAGAAATCACAGCTTACAGTCACAGCTATATGTACCGGGTCTGCATGAATCTTTGGCCTGGAAGGCATGGTAAAAGTACTAAAAATAACATGACCTAAAATAATAGTAGATGGAAGACATGTTTGCTGGAGTTTAATCTACTCACTCAATTTTCTGCTATTTAAAATCTAATTAATGCAAGGAACTAAATGTAAACTCAGTAAACCTCCTAAATCATATGAAATGGATAAAATAGTGAACAAGACAGCAAACAGAAAGTAAAATTAAAAAGAACTGCCCATCAAGTGCTGATGTACAGAATGAAAAATTAAGATATGTGGTCACCCAGAAGGAGTTTTAAATTTTTGAACCCAGCAATTCTATTACTAGCTTGGAATTGGCTGGAATACTTTCATTCAAAGATTTGTGTTCAATGCCTTAATGTCCAAATGGAGAACCAGTGATGAGTGACATTTCTCAGGGGTCAGTATTGGGATTGGTGGGATTGAATGCATGCTCAGCAGGTTTGCAAGACAACACCAAGCTGTGTGGTGCAGTCAACATGCTGGAGGGAAGGGATGACATCCAGAGGGACTTTGGCAGGCTTGAGAGGTTGGCCTGTGCATATCTCAGGAAGCTAAACAAGGGAAGCAGAAATACAGACTGAACAGAGAAAAGATTAAGAGCAGCCCTTAGGAGAAGGATCTGAGGGTGTTGGTGAATGAAAAGTTCATCATGAGCTGGCAATGTGCCCTTGCAGACTGGAACTTGGGGTGGATTAAGAGAAGCCTGTCCAGCAGGTTGAGGGAAGTGATTCTGCCCCTATACTATACTCTCATGAGGTTCCCAACATAAGAAGGACATGAACCTGTTGGAGCATGTCCAGAGGTGACCACAAACAAGATCAGAGAAGACCCCAACAAGTGTGGAGAAGATAAGGTTTCAGGAAGACATTAGAGCAGCCTTCTGGTTGCTGAAGGAGACTGACAGGAGACATGGAAAGGGACTTTACAATGATATGTACATGTAGGACAAGGGATAATGGATTCAAACTGAAAGAGGGTAGATTTAGACTAGATATTGGGAAGAAATTCTTCACTGGAATGTGTTCTAGGTCAGGTTGCATGGGGCGTTGAGCAAGCTGGTCCAGTGAGAGGTATCCCTATTGATGACTAGATGACCTTTAAGGTCCCCTCCAAATCAAATTATTCTATGATGAATCCCTGGTTATGCCTGTTTCAGCAATGACCATTTTGCAGAAGCATCTCTTCATTTTACCCTGCAGTAGAGGCAGAAGGTGGGGGGTTTTATAATATCAGCATATTTGTAACACTGATAAATATTAATGTGGTAATATTAGATATGCACTGTGTGAAACTAAAAAAGGAGAATATATTAAAAACAAAGTGAATTATATTAGAATGCTGATTCTTCAAATCAACATAGAGTCCTGGGCTAGTATTCTTATATGTCAGTTTTTATACTATCGTTAATATTTTGATGTGACTTCTATTAAACTTGAAAACTGTGGAGGAGGAAAACTAAGACAATGAAACAAAATGGCAGCAGAATGCTTCTCGAGTAAGATTACACAGCCTTTTGATAAGACCCAGAATATTGTGTTCCAATCTGCTAAGAGCAATTTTTTCTACTTGTTGCAGCACTTGAAATATCATGGAGAAATTCAACAGAGTATATATCAGGGGTACAAAACATGAACTGGGCTTTGAAAAAGTTACATATCCTAGAGGAAGCCAAATTATAAGACACTTTAAAAATTATTACTTTTAAAATTTGTATTATTTTTAATAATTTTTAAAATATTCAGATAATAAACCATACCAACTGTAACTGATACTTTTAAATTCCAAGATGGTGGAAAAGAGGACATAATTCAAGTCTTATGAGGTATAAATCTCAAACCAGGATGTCTTTATCTATGGGGATTTATGAGTAATTCAAATAAATGACTAAGTTATTAATTATTCCTGCCTCATAGAAAATAGTCTTACCATGATATGAATCTGCATTCCCAGCTCCAATGCACTTAGTAGAATTATGCTTTGTTTCTTTTCCTGTATCATAGAATGAGAGAATCACAGAATGGATCAGGTTGGAAGGAACCGCAGAGGGTCAAGCTCTCCACCCTCACTGCTCAAGCAGGGTCATCCCAGAGCACATGGCACAGGATTGTATCCAGATGGTTCTTGAATATCTCCAGTGAGGGAGACTCTATGACCTCAACCAGTTCTCAATCCATCCCACTGTTCATTAATCTGAGATACAATTTTTTGACTTGGCCTGTGAGGATTTCCTGAAAGAATCTCACTGTCTCTTTTTTAAGGATTGAATGTTTTAATGTTTGAGTTAAATTTATAGCATATATGTAAGGTGATTTGACAAAGCAAAATAAATTGTGAAAATTACAATTATCATGGCATTTCTTTATGTTCTCCTGGGACACAGAAGAAATGTTGAATAAGGAATGTCTCCTATGCAAAGAAGTTCTTTTGAAATTAAACAAAGCAACCTTTTTAATACTGTTCTTGTTCAGTGTTTCAATGTATATAAAAATCTTTCATAAAAAAGCTAACTTTCTTGTCTTCTTTCATGCAGTCCCTGCCTTTTGCCACTGTGCTTTGAGAGCAGTAGAAGTACCTGCAATTACCATCTCATAGCCTCACGGGATTTGGTGTCCTTTTTCTTTAAAAATAAAGAAAATTAAATTCTAAAATTACATTTTCATCCAGACTTATCCTATCTTCATCCATTTAGCTTGTTCATATGAAATTTAAGAAATTCCAGAGTGAATGGGACAGACTACATTGCTAAAAACACTTCTGCCTTTGCCAGCCAAGATTTTGTGAGTAGAAGATTCCTCAAGTCATGGATAGTCAAAATCCATTTTTAAGGTTTTCAGTTTCATGAGATTTATAAACGCAAATGTAAAAATTGAGACAATGTAAGTAAACTTCTCAATTAACTGGAAACACACTATAGGCTTTGCAGAGGTAAAGTACAAAGATAATCTGCTCGATAAACAAATTTATGAAACTCCTAGAGAAGGCTTGAGCTATCAGAACCATAGGTTCAAAACAAAATGCAGAATGTTTATATAAGCAAATTGCATTAATAGGATAGTTGTGTTAAATGAGTTGCTTTTATCAGAAGAAAAAAAGGAATAGAACTGGAGAGCTGATTTAAATTTGTAGTGGTAATTTAACAAGATTAATATGTTCTTTTTTATTTTAGAAGAAAGCTCTGAGAAGCATAATTGATTAAAGTGCTTTTGATTCAGATACTGTAATGTGACTAGAAGCTCAATTATTTTTTTAAAGTACTCATGTCTAGAACACTTGTAGCATAGTGTAAAATTTTCCTCACTTGATGTTTGCTGTCATAGGCCCAAGAACATTTCTCAATTTTATAGTTACAGAGATTTCCTGGATAATAGTTCCAATAGAAGAGAAATGAGTCTAAAAGAGTTCCCCAGTGCATCTGAGGAAAATGAAGACCATAACTGTTTTGGGATGAGTGATCATATGAAAACCCTGAGGCTGTTCAGATTAGAACATTTGAAAATAGAGTAATTATTCAAGATGATTAGTTGATTATTATGTTCTTTTTTCTTATTTTTCACATACATTTTTTTTTCTGTGATTGGTTTCAGTTCAAGATTGATATCTCAATTGAGGCATGTGTATGGGGGCAAAGCATTTAAAATCACATTATCGTTAATGACAGTGTAGTCAAGGAGAAGTTCAGATAACATAGTGGGCACCTTGCTTGTATTCATTCAACCTTAATATTTTCATTGAAAGGAGAATTTGCTTTGGCTAGAACCTTTTCAATTACCACAGCTAGAAAAAGGCCTTAGCAGTCTAAATGTCTTAAATATACTCCTGAAATAAACCTTTCAGAGTAGTTTCATCAAATATCAACTCTGTGAATTCCAAGACCCTGCTAACATGAAAAATAAATTGCAGTTTGTAGAGAGAGTTGGGACATTTGTTGCTCTTCATGCAACAATGTTAACTTAATTTGTGATGCCCATCACTGCAACCATTATTGCAACCATCATGGCACAGTTCTAGTCAATGAGCAATTGACTGTACGTAGTCAATGTAGCAATTGTACGGCAATGAGCTGTGTTGACCAAAATCAGGATTCAGTAATCTAAACATAAGATTTTTAAGATATTTGAGAGACTCTACTGTTCCTTTTATATCTCTAGTTGCTACAACATAGTGTGGTTTCTCTAAAAAGGTCTTATGCCATATTTACCTATTCCAGAACTCTAGTGCCAATGTGTCCCATTGCGACCTAATCAATATACATACCAGCAAGGGGATAAAAGTCCCCTTGTTTTAATCTGGTTTCTGAAAAAAATCAGCATCTATTATCAGAGTCATGAATGATTATTTATGATAGGAATTTGAAAACAAGATATAAAGAAAATATTCTGTATCCGTTGATTTCATTTTTCCTAATGAGAATAAGACATGATGTTGATTTGTCAGTGGTCCACCCATTAGTGGGAAGACCTATGTAGCTTTACCTACCGAGAGGTATTATGTAGATAGAAGATATAAAAAGATCTTAAAGTTGTATACAGTTTTGTGGGAAAAAAATGAAATGGTAACATAAAAAAAAAATTACAATCTTCTTACAGGACATCTTATTACACAATTTTCCACTAAAACCCCTTCCAAATGTGCCTCATTATGTAGTTCACTAATGGCATTTCAGACCCTCAAAAATGTCAGGAACTTCAACATTGAGTTCATATGAGTTTTGAACTCAAGAGAAAGAAGTTCCTCACAGCTTGAGATCATTAATTTGCAAGCTATTTGTCAGTTGCATGGTAAGCAGATGGAATGTGCTCATCAGGGCGCAATTTAAATGTGAAACAAATTAAAATAAAGAAAATTTAAAATTATGTCATCAAGCTGGGAGGACATCCAAATACTTCTACGCATGAGAATTAAATAGATCGGAAGCTGATAAGGGAAAAAAACCCAAAAAACTGCAATATATCAAATTAAATCACTTTTAAAAGAAATCTATCTTCTCTCTATATTTTGTGACCTCTTCCATAGAAGGTTCCAGCTGATTACTTAGTTTAGGGTAGAAAAAGGCCTTCAGTCATGAAAATTAGCTTCGAGATATAATCCTTTAAGAAACAATACATAGTCTAACTTTTTTTTCTTCCTTTGGTGACTTTTTAAGCTTGATATATTAAATCTGAATCAAAAGCACAATTTACAGTGTGCTCTCTACATTGGACAGAGGATAAGCTAGCTTTATAAAATTGATTTAAACATATGTGACTCGGAAACTACTATGAAAGCAGTTCTCCAGTCTTTTTCTGAATTGTTCTGATTTAAAATACAAGACAGTATCATGATCCAATACTCCTATGTAAACTGAATTATAATAAAATCATGAGCATTAATCCTTTCAGTCTTCAAGCTTTTTTTCACCAGCATTTACTACTTCTCAGGATTGATATGTAGAAGCTGAAGTATTTCTGGTAGTCATCTTTCTTTTGACAGTTTCTATTTACAGTTGGTTGTCTCAAATAATGGTAGGAGAGGGTATCAGGAAATATTGGAATACATACTAATAATGCTATATGTAAGGATTTATTTTTTCTATTTTTTGGTGCAATATGTAAGATTATTTATAGTCTGTATATTCCTGTGTATGTAAGTACATGTACATGTGACAATGTACATGTACTTACATACACAGGAGTACATTTGATTTATCTATTTAGATAGATAATTCATATAGTCCTGAGGGTAGATTAAGTTCTTTAGTTATTTGTCCTGCAATGTACCTTTTTTAAATAAAATATTAGACACAATTTCTGCTTTATTTCCTAAATTAAAATTTTTAGTCATGTGATTTAAAAGAAAAAAATCCTAATGATAAAATAAGGTTCTTTCATTCTTCTTGGTTACTTTATTTTTTGTTTTTCAAATCTGTATTACTATTCATATATTCTAAACATCTGGTTGAACTCTAAAACAATGGCAATTTTTCATTTCAGTGTGTCATTATATATTACACCTGAATTTAGTCACTCATCACAAGAAAAAAAATGTCATTTTTATTAAAGTCAAAATCAGCTTTGGGATTTAATCTTTCTTGATTGGTTGGAACTTTTACAAAGTTTATACGGGTGCTGAAATTAGATCTAATTTATCCAGTTTGATGTATGTCCCCAGTCACATTTACAAAGATGGAAATATGTTAAATGAGTTACATAGATGAAGAAAAAATATGTCCCTTAAGAAATTCCCCTTGATGTATATAATTAAGTGTCTTGTTAGAGACAACTCCAGTGATTTTCTTCTGCTAAAACAATATTTTCTCCTAATTTATTCTAATTAAGCAGATTGTCATGAGGTCACTTACTTGGCTGTTCATCATTCTTTGAAGATATTTGTATGAACCAAACACAAAGTGGCACAATTATCCCTGTCAAAGCCAAGGCTTTATACTTCAATATTAAATGCATTGAAACTATTCTTTTCTATTTTCATTATTTCAGCAGAAAAATCCTTGAGCTAGTCATGTCAAGTGCTGACTAATTTAGATTGTGAACTGTATGGCACAGACTGCAGAGGAGGAAATACTGTGTGTGGCACAGGAAAGCCTCAGTAACAAAACAGAAGAAACTGTGGCACAAAGCCCCCCCTTCCCAGGATGACCCCTTTTCTCTGGGATACTCTTATGCCTCCAGCCCTCAGCCCCATGTCCACAAAAGGGGATGTTTTTTCAGGCAGTGATTGCAGGAGGGGGACAACCTCCAGGGCTGAAGCTGGAGCAGGGGAGGCAGCAGTCACTGGTGCCAGGGCAGTGGTTGAACCAGTGACACCCAGCCCAGGCCATGGTGAGGCTGAGCCCCCTCTCCGAGGCGTCGGCGCCAGGACCAGGGCACCCCACTGATAAAGACAGAAATCATTTTTACCTGACTACAAGTGATGTGTTGTAGATATCCCTGAAGGCCTCAGGACACAAATTATGTGCACTTCGAGTCAGAAACTTAAGTGTAGGGTTATTGCAGTTAGATAAACTGATTTCCTGCAAAACATTTGCTCTAACTTGCAACTGAAGTGAACTGCTTGCAAAAGGAAGAGGAAAACAAAAATCAATTTAACAAACCCCTACATTTTGTTGCCTGAAAATTTTAAAATATAAAGAAGCCTCAATCTATTTGCATTGTTATTAATTGAGATTGTTTTCCTGTATACATGTAATTTTCAAATTGAATAATTAATCTGAGAAAAAGTGAAATATAAATAATGAACAGATGTGTAAAAACACATTGGTGAAACTGTACAATGTTTACTATGTATGGGTAGGTCTATGTATATGTATATCTATAGGTCTTTTTTATTCAGCATTAACATCCTTGCTTTTGTTAAAGTGTGAAATTGTCAAAAGAAATATTAGATGTCTCCATTGTGAATAAAAATTTATCCTGTACATTGAAATTAAGGTGGCATTGGTATACAGTAAAAGAAGAGTAAGACTAAATTTTTTTAATATCAAATATTTTGTTATTAGGTTTTGAAATTAAAAAAGCTAGTGCTTGATCTACCTCCTGATTGAGGAAGCAAAAAAATCAGCAGTTTCCAATAATCCATCTTGCTAATCTAATCAGATTGTTTAAATACTTTTGGATAATATTTATATTATTTATAAAATATTATTTAAATAATTTGGATAATAAAAGTGACGAAATCAAATAGGTGGCACAACTGTTCAAGGATTATTTGTTAGCAGATTTTTGGTGATGAATCAGACCAAAGTTTTGTCATGCTCATGTGTTGACTGCTAGTGTATTCAAAGTTACATATATCTAGAACAGTATTGGAAAAGAGTCAGCCTTACTCTGGGAGTTTAATTCAACCTTCAATTTTCTGTAGATAATTGAAGATGTAGTATGTGTGTGTTCATGATGACAAAACAGGTGACTTTTATATGAACTTCCCTGCCATCCTTGGAGCCCATTCATACTGCAACATTCTGTAGCATTGAATTCTACAACTTATCTAGAAATTATGAGAGGATTCGTCTGCCTTTGTTTTTTTTGGTTCTTCAGCCTCCATCAGGTTAGGTAAGGCAGCCAGTCCCTCAGCTCTAGAGACTCTAGTTTTGTTTGATTCCCCTGTTACTGATTAAAAAGTATTAAATCAGGTATTAAAGATGAGCTGCTCCCTTATTTTTACTAATCCTAGTTAGTGCCACTGATCAATCAGAGTTTGAACAACTCATTACACTGCAGAATGGAAAATCTGAAATCAAGGGGAAACAGAGGACAAATGAACTTCTAGTTAAAGGAAATTTACACTTGCAAACATTTATTCACACAAAAAAAACATTCCAACTGTAGTACATTTGATTATATGAATTTTATATCATGAACCAAGTCTGTGCTCTGGTTGACAGAGGACTTGGGAAGATCATTCTTAAAAAGGAACACCCAATTTTTACAATATCCTTTATCTGTTGTTTTAGGATATGTGGTAAAGAAGTTATGAAATAACTATTTGATAAAGTGTCAGCTATGTTACTTATTTCTTATTATCTTCTAGTGTAAACGTATCAATAAATGCATTACTCTTTTTATTTCTGTGTTTATATTTTTTTCCTTCTCAATTCAGTGAAATTCCTTATAAAATAATTTGTGGAGATGAACTAAAAGATTATTTTTACTTCAAAGCTGTAAACTAATGATTTGTCTCTGGTTGGTGTTTCCTAGTTCATAGGGAAAAAAAGGTTTCAAACTCTTGTGATGATTTTTGTTAAAACGCTGGATTTGGACTTTTGTTTCATTTCTAACTAAAGAGATGAAATTGATGTTTTATTCTGCATGCAGTACAACTTTTTTAAAAGACATTAAATGTTCAAGGAGATCTAACTGTCACAAAATCAGTGTTAGAGGCTATAGATGGAGAGACAGCAGTTTTTATAGTGCTTCAAAGTAAGAAATAAAGCTATTTTTTGAAGTCAGTGCATGCCAGACTACTGGCTGCAATTTAGCAGTCCTTTCTAGACAGCTCTGCTGATCTGAGACCTGACCTAATACCCATAAAGGTTACTTGTAGTTTGTCAGTGTAGACATTAGATGAATTCTGTTAGAATCTTTTGCTGTGGAAGAAAGCCTTCAGATTTAAACTGGCCATCTCTGATAAACTGCTAAGCAAATACTGGTTACATTATATAGTAGGGGAAAAGAGAAAGATATGATCAAAGACAGCCGTAAAGAAAGGCTGGGTAGAAAGATAACTATAGAAAATCATGAAGGTATGCTGTAGGGCATAGGTGAATTGAGTCTATTGATTTTTATATGTTACACTATAACTTCTGTTCACAGCTAGATGGTGTTTCCCAGTACAGAGAGAGCTATTTGCTGTCTCACAGTAGAGTGTAATTTCTTAGTCATTAATGTCTGTTGTATTTTGTTGTGTGAATTGGGCACTAGAACCAAGATCGTCATTGGTTAAGTTGCACCAAAATGCTCTGTGAACTTTCTTAATTAAATGGCATTCTACCATCATCAGTAAACTGTATTGTCTGAGGCTCAGAACACAACAGGTTTTAGAACACATTCTGTGAATTCACATTTTAGCGATTTAACACAGCTTTGCTGAGGCCAGGATCATTTTAATTTAAGCTGCAAGACCAAGGTGAGAAAAAGAATACAGTAAAAATTAATTATTTCCTCTTATTTAATTGAACATTTTGATTTTGCCCACTTTTAAAAACAATTAGGATTATATAACAAACCTTACTAGTCAAGTTCTGCATTGGATTAGTCTCCAGGGCGCTTTTCTCCTGCCTGAGGTAAAATTTCTTACATGCTCAGGTAACCCATTTATATATAATTAAAAAATAGTGTTGCTTTTTTGTTTTGTTTTGTTGGTTTTGGTTTCATTTGTTTTTTTCCCATCATATAGCACATCATCTTTTTTTCAGCATTTGCTGTGGTTACATAGCTAGCATGGTGCAATAGAAAAACATTACTTATCTCCTACTTGGTATTTCCTGAGGTTTAAGTTACTAAAACAAAATGTACTTTCCAAAGGTTTTCATAGGCTGCTTTTTCAAAAAGGGTTTATTAGATAATAACTTAATACACTATTGTTATTTTTATGGTATTATATACCTTTCACAACTGAAGAAAATTTTGACATTCTAGAAAGAAAGGATAAAATTCAGCAATTAAAGGTGAATCATCAGGAGATGTTGATTCTCTAGGGTACTACATTGTATAAACAGTGTGTCACCACCAAGTGTAAGTGATGTCTAATGCCATACAAAGAAGCCATTATTACCACCCACTGTTGCCTCTAATGTACCACAAAGGTATTTATAAAATTGTTCTCTTAACCTTATGTCATTTTTATTGAAATGTTCAATGACTACCACATTCAAACACATGCCTATAGTAATTAAGAAAAGACAAGAGAATAAGACCCCAGGGGGTTTACTGAAATACAAAAAAGGACTTACTTTTGTTAAAACAGGAAAAGACTAGTTCAAGTGTAAATTTGTTATTTCCCAAAGAACCAGAAAGAAATCTATACAGTGAAAATAGATGGAATTTCTGCTATTAATATTTGTAATTTTTTAATATGTAGATCTACATAGATAAAAATAAATCTTCAATATTAGTTAATTTTATAAATATTACAAGTAAATGCATTGAGATACTTTTTAACACTATAAATTCAGAAAACATGGCTGCTAGTGACACGGTCTGTGTCAAAAAGGAATTGCTTAAGAGGCTTAGGGACTGGCTATTAGCACTGCACACTAAAACTAAAAAAAAATACTATGAAGTCTCCTCAGGATTGTGAACACACTGAAATGATAAGTTTACGGGTAAAAGAATACACATTTGTTTAGAAGCTTTCCAACATGTTTTCTTCTAAAATAACAACATCACCTGCTTCAGTTGTATCAAAAGAAGAAAGACCGTAACAAGGACAGAAAAAGATGTCTGGACACAGAAGAGGTTTAAAAATAAAGATAATGTTTAAACATCTCTCTTCATTAATATTTGCACTGTGATCCCACTGGTCTTCATTTAGGTTTCTGAGACTTCTTTCTGTGCTAAAACCTTAGGCAGCGTTATATTATTTTTTAAAGAATCAGGTACCAAATAGTTACTTCATTGCCTAAGCTCTGTGTCTAGGCTCTTTGCCACATTTCACAACCATAATTCTGTATATTAATTTTACTTTATGCTTTAGCCTAATATCTGCAGGCATGAGAATTTCCTTATTAGTCTGTTCATAACTGAATACTGATATTCATTTGGAATTAAAAATACTTCAAAATATCAAAATATCATGACACTGATTTTAAGTTGTGAAAACTTGAAATACATCGATCCTTTAACATCCTTTTACATGCCCTCCCATGCAGGGGTGATGTTTATGCCACATATAAGTCCCTTGCCTTGCATTGCCTTGCCTTTCCTTTCCTTCCTTTAGCTTCCATGCCCTGCCTTCCTCTGCCCTGCCCTCCAAAAGGTAATTCTGTACTTAAATAAAATCTCATACGTCTGTATATGTGAGAAATTTCTCACCTTAATTTTGACACTTTCTAAATTTAATTGTTGACTTCTTGACATCATTTTGGTATTTTTGTATTCATTCATATGTTGACTATATGGTTTTATGGGTAATAATGCTTTAATTGTTTTGAATGAAGAGTTTCCAGAGCATTAAAGCTAAACAGAAGAGCAGAATAATCCATTTCAAATATTAAAAATAAAGAAATATTAATTTTAAACTAATTATTCAATTTAATCAAGAAGGTTTCCTTGAAATGTCCATACAGAAGTATATATTGAATGACATTTTAAATTCACAGCTTTTAAATGGAAAATAAATTCCATTCAAATAGTTTTGTTCATATTCATACCTATTCCCATTTTTTTGTTTTTTATCAACACTACAAGGTTTCTTGTTTTTCATGGCTTCAGTTTCTTCATGGTACAATTAATAGATGTTCCATGAAAATTATGTTAAAATAACAGAGCAATTCCCGTGAATATTCATAGGGCTAAGTATTATTCTAGCTTCTTGATTGGGAGAAAACATGGGGAAGTTTGTACATGTAGAAAACAATGTAAAAAGGGACTTTGAAGTAGGAATTTGTGTATTTTAGCTGTAGTTCTCAACCTTTGAATTTCTATTCAGGATGAGCTATTTACAAAAATAGTGCCAGTTACTTTAAAGAGGGCCAGGGTGGGGGAAGAACAAAAAGCCCATCACTAAATAACTCCCAAAACATCATTCAAAAAGGATGAAAGAGTCACAGGAATATTATAACTATTTAGAAATTAGATACCAGTATAGTAACAACATTCTTGAAAGGCTTAGGTCTTCCTTCCATGTTACATGTGCTACAGTGGCCTTCAGAAATTGCTGAGGCCAGCTAAAACGCTATAGAAAAAACACAAACGTGAAAAGAGAGTCAGTCAAGTACTAAAATAATATCTGAAGTGAGCTTGGATCTGCATGAGAAAAAGGAATCTGCTCAGCCTTACAAGCAATCTTTCAACACCTTTCCCATTTAAAAAATTTCTGAGTACAGAACAGGTCCAAATTTCATCCCTGTCTGCTGGGTCACTCAGGCTGCCATTCAGGATGGGACCTGGCTGCATGCTAAAATCTCACATGTATTAATTTCCTTTGGAAGGCAAACCAAGTATTCTGGCAGGGTGAATGCTTGTATACAATCCTTTTAGTACATGATGGAAGGAAAAAGACAGGGAGATTGTGCACATTGCATACCATACTTGCCCTGTCCCTTCAGACCCTTATTTTGTGCAGGACAGAGGTAATTAAGATGTTAAAGCTCCTTTGTTCCTCTGTACAACAAAATACCAGATACTTGTAACAGATACTGCAAAAAAAGAGTTAGTAATATTGCCTACATTACCTGTTACCCATATGTAATAGTGTGTGTGCAAAAATATTGGTGTGTTTATGTGCATACAGCTAATCTGCTTCCTGTGTGGATTTTTACTGGCCATGGGTTAAAATATTTTTAATAAAACCATCCAGAAAAAAAATAAAAAAAGTGTTCATACAGAGTTGATGAAGAAATTAAATGAAGAAAATCCATTGCCTAATAAAGATCTATGCAGACTGTAATTTCAGTGTGAAATAACCCCTTTGCCTCAAGGTATATCAGTGATCAGTAGGCTTTGATACATACATTTAAGTGCTTCTGTATAATTTTGGCTGTTGCCAGACTAGTGTTCCTAGTAATTTTATCTCTGTAGTAATAAGAGCATTTCTTAACTAGGTCACCTAATAGAAAGTGGAATGATCTTTTAAGACAGCTTTTTTGTTATTGTGCTAAGATAGGTATTTGTTTATGACCCTGCAGAATGACATCACACAGTCAGCATCATCCACTACCCAGTTCCTTAGCTCTATCATAATGTAATATGGGCATAATCTTCTGGCTCCTTGCACATTGTGTATCACTGACATCACACAAATGGACTGCAAAACATTAATGGGTCAGAATTCTTGTGTGGTTGTCTGATGTATTGAATAATGCTTTTTTCTGCATCTGAGTTCATCACTGCAGGCTTCCTTTAGAGTCAGTGAAAGAAACAATTTTTTTGAAAAAGAAGTTAGTTTAGAATTAGGCTTCTGTATTTTCTCAGATGATTTTATCATAAAACTGCACTTCCAGTGACTGTGCAGAAATGTACAGACTGTGTTGTCTAAAGATGACTAAACAATATATGGACACCAATACTGGAAATTACTACAGTTAGGTGAGGTGCAACCTATCTAGACCCCCTTTACAGTCAATGAAAAGGGATGACACTTCAAGGGAATGATTCATCTTTTCTCAAAGTAGGCATCCACAATGGGTGAATAGATGAATCACTGAATCACTCTTCTGTTTTTCTATGTGGTTTTATTTCACTGAATTCTAAAAATGTCCCTTAGGTGGAAATTATTATATTATTTTCCCATGTGTCTAAGTAATGGCTAGAGTCAATTTGAGAAGAGTATACAAGCCCCTGTATGCAAACAGTTTTTTCTCAACTTCTCTGATTCAATTGCATTTTATTATTTTTAAAATATTTTGATTATTATGTAAAATAATATTTACTTATATATTTGGATTTTCTTCATGCATACAGTTATGACTCTTTCAAGAAGATATTAGTAAATCTTTTTTCATTATATATTAATTATGATACACTTAAATTAGAAAGATTAACAGTAAAATTGATCAGAACCTGCACAAATGAAAAACAAATATATTTTTAGTATTAAAAAATTGAGTGGATATTAATATTTAACTTCAATGGTCAGAGAGGATCTTGACCTCTATTCTACTGTGATTCATAATAACCATTTTTGTAATTAATTTGTAATGTTAAATATGTAAAAAATAGTCAATATCAGACTTGTCCTGGTACCATAGCTACCAGAAGTTTCTATTATATTCTGATAAACGGCATGAGCATAAAAAAAAAAAAAAACCAAACCCAAAAAGCTTTTCCTTGTTTTATGAACATTTCTTTAGAAGTCTATCCAAGATGAAATTCTGTGAAATATTTAAACTCTACTAAAACACAAACAATATGTCTTTTACATTAATTCTTTTTAAGAATTCATTCAAATATTTCTGACTTTTTCCCCTAACAGCTGCTCCTCCCCTGATGGAAGAAAGAATAAGGCTTGTTTCATTGGAGACAGACAACTTGTTTCGACATGCTTTTCTTGTTCCTAACTGCGAAGTGAGAGGGCTCCTTTAAACAAATTGCAAAGAATGTCGACTTGCTTTTTTCAAAGTTTGAAGAGTCTTGTGGAGAGTAAAAGACTGACAATTATTATTGACAGCTTGTCAGCCAGAATTTCACCAACAAATATAACCCTTAATCTTGGAGTATTATATTGACAAAACCCCATGTTTTGTGTTGTAATTCTTCCTTCCAGATCCCTAATGCCAGTTGATAATTGCCATTGAGTTTGCTCTTTAGAGAAAGCTGTGAGCAATAACTTGCTAAAAATTTATTTGCTCATGATGAGTAAAACAGAAGTGACACAGCTACTACCTCTCAATTCAGTGTTTAATGAAAAGTTAAGAAGGCAAAATTACAAAGGAAAATATGCAGTCCTTCATTTTCTCCAGAAAGTAATGCCAATGAGTGATAATAATTGACATAAATAAACTGAACATACTTGAAAACTCTAAGGGAGATCACAACCTATTGATCTACATCATTTAATGAAAAAGTTACAAACAAAAGCTGCTTATGTTTTATATGAAAAATACCATAGAAGAGAGTTCTGGTCAAGACAATTAAATGCAATTATCTCTTTTTTGTTCATATTATGGAGAGAAATAGAGCAATATTGCTTAAATGACTGTGAAAAACAATTTTTTTTCAATGCCACACCCATTATCTTATTTAATTTTCTGTAATTTCTTTTTTTACTTTCTTAAAATTTTTGAACACATGTTCTATTCTCTTAATAATGTGCTGTCCCAACATGGTAGCACCTGCATAGCCATACATAAATTACAGGCTAATCAAATATAATTTGTTCGCAAAAACAAGCTTGGATAGTCTAGAAGGGAATGCAATTATGTCCAAAGAAAAGGCACTTCGGGCTGAAATGCCAAGACATGTTGCTTCAGAGTTGCAATGAAAGTGATAAATCTGGTATAATTTGAGAGGTCTTTCTGAAAACCAAATAGAAGAGGGCCTAATTCAAAGTTTATCTTACAATCTTTTTCACCTTCATTTAATGCTCATCAAGGATCCTGAAGGATAAAATTAAATAGATTCTGCACTAAAATTCTATGATCCCTTACAAAATTAATGTAATGATACCATATTGTTCAGATTTTGGGCACCATTAAAAAGGTAATATAATTAAAGTACAAGTTGCATATTTTCTAGTCTCTATTTTTAGCTGCAGGAAATCCTTCAAAGACTATATTGTGAGGAAGTGAAATATGATCCTGCAGTTTTACTACAGAGAGTTGGTGGTCATTGTCCAAATTCCCAGTATCCAAATTAGTGAGTCTTTTTACCACAGATATGACATTAAGCAGAGGTCTAAGAATGGAGGTCTAAGAATGCTGCTCGATTGACATGCGAAGAATCCATGGATGTGACTAAGTGATAAAATGGTCAAGAACTACATTAGATCATTGTTTAGCATCACTAGAAAATTTTAGCCATGGCTCATGTACCAAACTATTGCAATTTTCTCAGCTGTATAAATGTTTATGGTGAGAGCTAAGGTATTCTACCCATGGGTAATAATAGACAGATACATAGATAAAGAGGTAGAACAAACTAAGTGCTTAATGTGCCAGTGGTATTCATTGAATTAATTAATTAAATGAATTAGACATTAATTTGAGAAAGAGAGAAAGCAACAAAAAAATACCCATCATTAACATAAACACAGAATTCAAGAATTTGGTTCAGTAATTAAACTTGAAGAAATGGACAATGCAGATAAAATTATGATGTGGTTCAATTAGCAAAGTGATCTCCTATGGAAACTTCACAAAAATGAGATTATTCTAAGGACCTATTCCTACTTTGAAATTAATGGCAGAAGTCCAGCTGAAATCACTGTGAGCAAAAACAAGCCCTAAACAATGAGAGAAAGAGTCTGGCAATGTTTCAGGAGTCCATTAGTTTTAATGATTCATGCAGTGCCCAGTGTTCGGGTATGTGAGACTGAAAAATAAACAGTTTGTCTTCTTCCATATTACTACTACAGGTACAGACATTTAGGAGAGATTGGAACACATTCATATGCATACAGCAAATATTGTGATCCTGCAAGTTTTCCTGTTTGTAAAATAGGCTAATTAGGGTAGAAATATACTAAAGTGGAAAAAAAACCCTCTAAGAATAAAACCAAAGGAAAAACTGTGGTCCTGGAACTATGAGCTTCCTGTTTGGTCAAAATAAAGGCAGAGTACATGACAGGATACTATTGGTTAACAAAGAATATTTCCTAACAGCTAATATTGAGTTAAATAAACCTCTGCTCTGATTTTATGTAGAAATTCTGAGGGAGGATTATAGAAATACTTTTTATGGATTGTATTGCTCACCCAGGTATAATTTGGTATCATTAGTTCAACTCCTTTTTACTTTTTTTTTTAAATATTGCAATTATTGATTGATTTGTCTTGTCCCTTATTTCTGCATCCTTCTTACAAGTGGTTCTGAGATGCAGTTTAAAGATGGAAAGTCAGCCAAACTGGCATTTTCCTAATATGAATTTCACTGATATCTGCCATTCATTTTAGCTAATCAATAAAAAATGTCCTTTCAAGAATATTACTGACTTTGCTTAAAAATTAATATAAGGTATTTCAAACTTTAAATAATTGCCTTTTTTTCTATTACACTTTTTGGGTTTTTTGTGTGTTTGGATTTTTTTTTTTTTTTATTTGCTGGTTTGTTGTTGGTTTTTTAAGGGTAGTTATGACAGGACTAGACTCTGAGTGAAATAAGTTATGGCCTCAATGACATGGGAGGGGCTCAAAAGGCTGTTTTTCATTCATGCATAGTAATACTGCTTTAGTATTTCCCGCACTGATTTTGGGTGACATTTTAATCAGTGAAACTGATATTCTGCCAGACTAAAGGTTTGGATTGATAGGTGGAAACCAAAGCTTTGTAAATTCTGGATAATGTAAACTGAAACCAATGACATTATATGGTATGTTGTAACACAGTTCAGATGCTGCATCACAACTCAGTTTTCCTTGCACCAGGAAGCCATTAGCCATAATAAATCAATCAAACACCTCACGAGAAAGAGAAGCCATTTCTTGTCATAAATCCAGAGGTCCAAGAGTACCCAAGGATGGAATTAAGGGGAATTCACAAAGTCCTGCTTATAAGTAACTTTAGGTTCAAAAGTAATTAGGTAGCTAATATTCCTCTTATGCTTATTGTTATTCTGCTTATTATATTATTATGCTTATTATTATTCCCTTCTCAAGGAAGAAGGGAATTGCCTTCTCCCTTGACTCCATAGTCAAGTGGTCTTTGGGATAAACAGTCTTTTGTTGGGATCAGCTTTCTATGGTCTCAATCTCAACAAAATGAAGTTGGATTTCTAAGCAGATGGGAAAAGATTGTCAAGATCTTCTATGACAGAAGGCATGAGCATGACACTTTCCAATAAGATAAATTACTTTTTTTTTTTTTTATTTTGGAAAGAGTACCATAGCATGGGCATGTATTATGACAACAAAAAAACACTTTAGAAAACTAAACTAAACTAAATTATAATAGAACAATAACATGGAAATAAATAAACTGTAACTTATTCTGATGGAAAAAAAAGAAGTAATACTAGTCCCCTGTGGAAGAACTTTAATGGACGATATTAAACCACTAAAGTTGGGGCAGTACCTGTGATAACTTTTTCTAAAAGAGTATTTCTGCTGTTTCTTCCTTCTGGGGAGAACTACAGGGCAGTTATGTTTAGAAACTGCCCGGGGTAGGATTTCAGTTCTATTCAGATATACACCTGAAAATAGAATGTTTAGCTTAAAAGAAGGTATAAAATTAAATCCCTGACATAAAAATAATGAAAACTGCTAAAAACCAATTTCATCTAGTAAATATCTTCTGATTTGAAGTTATTTTTCATTCTTTTAATACATTTTCATAACTTGAGCAAAAATGTTTTTTTCTGGAAAAATGCTACATTTATTGATTATACTACTTAATTTTTTACCAGCAGTACGTTTTGTTTCCATTCCAGCATTCACAGTACTGGACAGCAAGGCAAAGGGGAAAAGCTTTAGGGTTCGAGACATCAGAGAAGTCTTGATCTGCGTGAGAAATTGATAACACATTGTTTTCAACTGTAAAAGCATGAAAAGGAGAGATTTAGGTATTAAACAAATAGAAGGACCAAGGTATAATTTTCTGTATGGAATGCAGATTATAAATTAGAATATCAAAATTGGATAAATTAATTTTTTTAATACAGTTTTTCCCTTTTTATATCCTTTCCACTGATGGTCTGAAAAGCAGCTTGTATATAATCAAGAAGCTTGGTTTTCTTATATTCATTGTATAATTTTTAAAATAATGCTATGTGTAAATCACGACATAGCAATTTCATACCAACTTTCCCCTTCCTGGAAGTATGCTCTGTGATCTATATTTTAGAGGTAAGCCCAGGCTGATACAATTGGCTAGACTTTTTTTTTTTTTTTTTTCCCCCAAAAANATACAATTGGCCTGACTTTTTTTTTTTTTTTTCCCTCAAATACAGTTTTGGGGTGTTTCAGTTGAATCCATGTATGGAGGTACATGTGTGTATATATATATATATATACACCAGGAATTTTAACTGCTGTCACATTCTGTGAATCTCCTCCTACAATTTATTGCTTAAGTGTTTTGTAAGCAGGAAAATAAGTGAACTTAAAATAAAGCTTTATATGTCTTTTCACCTTGAGTATATAGTGAAATTTCTGGATTTTTCTTCCAGAGATTTTCAAAAGTGTGGGGGGAAAAAAAGGGAAAAAAGGAACATAAAGGACTTTATACTAAATTTTCTGGGTTTGTTTTCTTTTATTTTTTAGCAGCAATGAATGTTGAGACCTGTTGCCATAATTATAAAATTTTTCTTAGAAACTGAGCTATGTATATATTGAAATTACCTTCAGTTGGCTCATTTATAGGCAAAATATGTATTTTATGAGTAGTTCATAATAAATGCTCCAGCTCATGAATGTTGAATATAGTCTTTTCTGTTCTGCAAACCTCCTCTCACGCTCAGCAAACAAGGCTGGCTATATCAATGAATAGGGTCGTCAACTACCAAATGTGAGGTTGCTTTTTGTTCCTCAGGACACTAAAGCCTGTTTATGTCTTTGGCTTTGGTAGCTATAGAGTCTGCAGCATTATGTATGTGAGGCTTGAGTAGAATGTTAATGATATGAAGTATTTCAGACTAAATAACATCGCAAAAACACAGCACAAGTTTCTGATAAGGGGTGGTTGCACTGCCTGGTTTTAATACGCATCTATCAAAGCAGAATGTAAAGACAAAGGCATAGTCTTGCTGTTTGTAATCCTATGCCAACGTGCAGAGTAAATAAATGACATTGATTTCTTTGATTTGTTGCACAAAACGCAAATATATGCATAGACAGAAAGGTTAAGCTGGGGGGGAGGGGAAATAAAACAAAGAAAAAAAAAGGAAAAAAAAGCTGCTTTTCAACCTGAAATCCCCACCCCCACAAATTCAAATATGGTTTTAAAGTTTAAATTGATTGTGGGGATGTTTCAATAAAATTTTAATGCTTCCCCAAAGAATTATAATATTCTGCTGCCTTTTTAGTGATAAAAATTCTGCAATCCCTAATATCATGATATCATTTCAAGCAGATCTGTTTAAGGATTCTGTCATGGATGGCAGCTTTCAATCACACTGATGAGCAGAGCACCTTGGTGAGTAGGTGACATTGTAGGTGAATTCACACTTACTCTTAATTATCCTTTCCTGTACACGTATTTCTCTTACTGGATTTAATGATGGCCTGCTCTTTAGCATTTTTAAACTCAATATTGTATTTTTCTTTCACTGGCACAGTAAGTGTTTGACCATGCTGAAAATCTTATTATAAATAATGACAGGAGTGATGACTAAGATCTGTAGAGAAGTCACAACAACAGAACATTCTTCCAGCCTTATCAATGCTCAGAGCATAAATTACAGGAAAGAAAGAAAGAAAGAAAGGAAGAAATCTATATACATTTTAAGGTATTTTGACACAAGTTTTTTATACAAGTTGTAAGACATTTCACAGTGAAAACAATATAATAAGTGTTGGTTTGTTCATCAAATTTCAACAAAGGTGCCTACAAATTACAAAGAAAAGATAATTTATTTCTAATGAAATTTAAAAGGCTATAAAGCACTTAAAATAACTAAACAAACCCAATCCTGAATACCTTGTTATCTGCAGCTATTTTAGGTAGTTGACAGAAATTTATGACATATTGCCATGGCAACAATGGGCTATCTCAATGAGGTATTGCTTGTGAAGAGAATAAATTCTTATGATGCATTATAATGCTTGTAATTATTGCTCAAACGTCTACATGTTGTGCACAAATTTTAAATCTACCTTTTTCTTCTTTTCCCCTCTTATTTTTTACAATAAGGTTGTTTTTTTTCTTGACACTTCAAAGGATTCCACCTGTGACAAGTTTCAATCTTGCTCAATTAGTCCACTAGATGGAGCATCTAGCATTTCCAGGAAAAAGGGAAAAAAAGGTATTTAAGAAGCTAATTTTCACAAATATGTGTTAAAGCCACTGAAAGTTTAGGAGTAGAAGAAGTAACTCACAATCTATTTCAACTAGTGTTTACAAGGCAGTCTTTGATTCAGCCTCATTTACCAAAATAACTCAATTTGAAGAATGATTTAAATATTTAAAAAATAATAATAATTAAAAAATCCACAAACAACAAAAGCAGGAGAAAGGGGGCAGAAGAAGAGAAATGCTTTCAAGATTCTCCAGTAAGATTTCAGTGTTTTCTTTCATTTTTTGAGATTTCATATGTTTTGATTTATATAAGCAGCCAGCATAACTCTTTGGAGGACAGTTTGTATTAATGCTGCAGAAGAGTAATTTCTGTGGAAAAGAAAAAGAAACTATAATGAAGCCTGTGTAGACTACTGTGAGTGAGAAAAGGGGGGAAATATGAAAGATACGCTTCAGTGAAAGGGAAACAGCAGTGGATATTGTACTGCCATAGGAAGGCTGTGGAAATCAGGCAGGAGCTCCAAAGCGTTCTTTCAGTTCAGCGAGCACTGAGAAAGTAAAGCCCGAGCAGCTGTGAGGTCAGAGGTAGCAGGTCAGCACTGATCTGCTCAATCCACAGGCTTGGGCACACCAATGATGTGCATCATTTGGGAGGCTGAAATCAATAGGACGTTAAGTAAGAGCTCCCTTCGTGCCCCTACCTTCTTTCCCTTACCCCTGGACAGAAGGCATTTATTTTCAGCAGCTAAATAAGAATGGATTTCTTAAAAGCTGGCTTTTGGCCAGGTTAATTTATGCACACGCAAACTTATGCTTCACCAATTTACTAAAACCCATCATTTAAGGCTGTTCAAACGTGCAGCTGTTTAAATGAGGTTGGAAGCAATTTTACCACACGATGCTGATGTCAGTTAAAAGCTGAGTATTAGCAAAATGGGAAGGCATCAATGGAGTGTGTCTCCTACAGTGATCTGTGTTCCCCAGTGTCTAATGGATCAGAGAGACAGATATGCCTAGCTCATCGTCCTGTAAAGTTAAATTCAGATCTATTACCTATTACAGACATGTATGTATACGAGGGCAAGCATTTTAAGTAGAATGAGAATTGTTTTGGTTCTGGCAAGCATCCAGGGTGAGTCTGAATGGAGACTTTCAGGAAAAACAGGATGCAAAACTGCCAAGTGTGAAAATGGCTACAAACGATAGTTTATGTGGGGGGAAAAAAATAAATTTTAAAAAGCATCAGAAATCTAGACGTATCAATCAGAAAATATAGGTAAAAATGCATTTCCCAGGGTGTGATCCTGTGAAAATAGAATGTCATGTTGTATAAAAGCTCTGGGTAAGATCTACATCAGTTCTGGATACTAATTATCAGATTCATGTGCTGATGAAAATGTAAATTTCTTTTAGATGAAACAAAGTGCTCAGAAATAATTGTAAACTGCTCTGAATTATGCCGATAAACGGTTATTCCAGGAAAAGTTTGTTCATCTGCAAATGGGCCTGCTTCACTCTGAATCATATAAAAAAATTTCTTTTTCTGTGTTGGTTATATCTATGGCAGATTTTGATTTCTATTCCACATGTTTTACGTATGAGGAGACAGATACAAAGGTACAGGATATTTTTCTTTTCAAAATATAAAGAAACTCCATGAAGGATCTGTGTTTAATTTTCCTTATGGGCAAATAGTAGACTAAAAGAGAACTGAAAAAATATAAATAAATGTTGAACAAAAGCTGTTTATTGCATGCTTGAAAATTTATGATAAGGTTTTGAAATTTGTATTAGACAAATAATTTTAAAGTTGCTAGTTTAATAAATTTATGTATCACTGATGTATCTGACACGTAGATAGTGATTTCAATTTTGAATATTTAGCTACTGTCCTTTTACAGTCTTAAAAGAAGTAAGATGCAAAAAGATGGAAAGTTAGAGGATTTGCAAGAGCATGTAGTGACAGGACAAGGAGGAATGGATTCATACTGAAAGATGGTAGGATTAGATTAGATAATGGAAAGAAATTATTTGCTGTGAGAGTGATGAGGCAGTCAAACAGGTTGCCCAGAGAAGCTGGGGATGCCCAGTCTCTGGAGTGTTCAAGACCAGGTTGGATGGGGCTTTGAGCAACCTCGTCTTCTGAAAGGTGTCCCTATCCATGGCAGGGGGGTGGAACTAGATTATCCTTAGGTCCCTTCCAATCCAAACAATTATATGATTCCATGATTCTGGTTCTTATCAGTCCTGCTAAAACATCATTTTCAATTGTTGCTTTTCAGTATAACACTCCTGTCTTTGGTTTATATATGTATTCTTTTTCCCCCAGAAATTTATGTTGTCCACATTGTGTTCAGTTTTAATAAAATTTAGTTGGGATATTTTCATTACCTTCAGCAGCAGCTGGGATGACACCCCTTGAATTTAACATGCTGCTGTATTAATTCAATGAGACGTAATTTAAAAGAATGTTTAATTGAGAATAAAATTAGTTACTTTATAGAAATGTAACATCTGAATTAACTGAGAAGAATGTAAAAATTTCTGGACTTTTTAAACATGGGTTATTAACTTCCTTGGCCATAATTGTTTCTTTGGAACTATTATGCTCTCATGTAAATACATATTTAGAGGCATTTCAGAAATGAGATTATGGGCCTAGTAGACCATGGTTATGCCAGAGGATTTATAGCACATACTATAATAAAGCTGACAAAAGTCATGTGTAAAGTATTATATGCCACTCTGAATGTCTTAGCTGCTTAACTTCTTCAATACAACAACAGGCTGAGAAAGCACTGTGACTTTGAGAAAAATTATGTTTATATTAATCATCAAAACAGTTTTGTAAGCTTTAAACTGTCATTGCTCCATATTCATAAGAACAGTAGGCAATTCTGAAAGCAACTTCACATCAGAAAACCTACATAGAGTGGAAGTAATACAGTAGAAACAATCTCAACAGCCTTCTCATCTCTTAGATAGTTACTCTACAAGACTGTGTTTGGAAATGTACTAAAACCAGACAAGCAGACAGACCCTTAGTAGTACAAGTTTGTCTGTAGAAAAGAGAGCTGAGTTCACAGTTAAGGTGCTGTACTGGGATTATAGGTCAACAATAAATCTTAAAATTTTCTATATGTCAGAACCATATTATCATCCAAGTTTCATAGCATAACACTGGTGATTTCACACCTGATTTCAAGTTATTTTTCAATGAAAATTATAGTTAAGACATTGTAAAATAGTATAGTATCTTGATCCAGACACAGCTTACCAAATCAGGACATGGAATTTGACTCAACTGCTTAATGGTCTTTTTAGTCCTGAACAGTACTTTGATTTAAATGTATTTCACATGAGCATTAAAGTTTCTTTTTTGGATGACTTAGGAGAAGTAGTTAAATCATAAAGTAAAATTATTTTTGAAAGGGAAAAAAAGGTAATTTAGGAGACCATCCATTCACTAAGCACATGAATCAGTACTATGTGACTTGCAGAAAATTCACAAACTGACTTAAAGAATTCTAATAAAGATAGTAAAGAAAGTTTAATTGAAAAAAAAAAAAAAAGGTTGACAAATTAAACAAAGTTTCATGATCTGATTTAGGCTGGCAATCCAAATGTAAGATATGTATGTAAAGGATGAGCTATAGTTTGTCTTAGCCATTGTTTTAAACAAATTACTTGTCTAATCTAATCATAATCAAAAATATGTTTAAATTCCTCATATTTACAAAGGAATTCATTACTATAATATGGTGGATAAACATTTTTTTTAGAACTGCCTGAGGGAACAAGTGGTTCAGGCTTCCTGAAAGTTTGCTTCATGCTGTGTGCTGCAAACTTCTATGATATTCTATACTGAAAATTGGTTAGGATTGCATAATATGCTAAAAAGTACAAGGCAGACTGGCAGATGTAGGGGGTGGTCATTCGCTAAAATTTTTTGGGCAGTTTGGCTGCCTTTTTTTAACTATCATTGATTCCTATGAAGATAGCATTAGGCAAAACTAGGTATTTTTTTCAAAGTAGAAAAAAAATATTATATAAGCTAGCCAGAAATTTATGTGGTTTTTACTGAGTTCTTGTGAAATCTGAAAAGAATTTAATTTAGATTTTTCTAGTAACAGGAAAACGAAGCTCCCTGATTTTCAAATTGTTTCATTTGAGTCAATACACAAATTAAAGTTGCCTTCTCTAAACTCCTCTTACAGGCTGTCCAATACATAAGTAAGTGCAATTAATTAATGCTTTTGATGTATATCTGCAAGATGGAGACCAGGGGAGCAAAGTCCCTCCTGTGTATGAGAACATCAGGTTCATCACCACTTGAGGAAGCTGAACATACATAAGTCTGTGGCACTCCATGAGATGCAGCCTAAAGTCCTGAAGGAATTGACTGATGTAGATGTCAAGCAACTCTCCATGATGTTTGAAAATTCACGGCACTCAGGCAAATCCCAGGTAATATTCCAGAATGAGTAATTAGCCCTGGAGTTCCTTTAGTGCAGCTACATCCATGGGATAAAAAGATTTGGGCTGGAGAAGTAATGTGATCTTCCTCCATGGCAGATTTTTTATTTCAGCTAGTTAACTACCTATGTCATGTTTTAGGAGGACTCTTTTTCTACATTCTCTGAGAATTATTCCTCCATATAGTCCCTTTAAAGCTCAGATAAATTAACTTTCCAGGACTGAATTGTATCCTACCAGTTTTATCTTTATGTATTCTTAGACTTAAACCACTTTTCTGTTGCTGCCAGCTTATCCTTTAATAGATGACTTTGAATATTGTAACAATTTAAATCCTTCTCTTTACAAGTTTGCAAAAAAACACCATCAAAAATTATTTTCAGGGGCAATATACCTTCAGCTATCCTACTGCAGGTTAAGGAAGCAAACTACAAGTTCTTTTGAAAACTCATTTCTGTTTCACAATAAGGTAGTTTCCTTCAAAAATTGGGTGATTTTCTAGCAGTATTTGAATTATTAGAAAAATAAATTCAAAAAGTTGTAGTAATTCAAAATGAATTTTCATTGCATGAGATGTGTACATTTTCCAATGACTTTTTTTTCCTCATCTCAAAATATGAGATTTTGAAATTTCTCCCCAAAGGACACTTTTATGTCATTATACATTTAGTTGCCAAAGTAATTTTAGAAATGGCACTTAATTTCAAAATTAGTTTGAAGCAATATTTTAACATTATTTTTTCTTTGAAACTTTGAATTGAAGCACATTTTTCCTTGAATTCTTCAATTAAGAAATCACAGTGTTTCTCAAAATCATGTTTTATATGTGTAAAATGTGATTTTCAACAAAAACACCCCACAATTTTGCCTTCCCCATTCCCCCAGGAAATCTGGTTTTTGAAAGAAAGTTAATGGATGTACTGATTAAGGACTGTTCAGTTGTTACTAATTCTTCATTTAATATTCCATTCTTTTGACTCAGAAATATGGGATCACAGCATAGCATATAGTAAGACTCTAGGATCCATTTACATTTACATGCCATATATGTATAAATTAATTAATGGGGGAAGTGGCTCATTTGAGCTAAAAACGTGCTTGATAACAATGCATTTTATATCTGGAAAAAATTTCTACTTACTTAGAGGAATACTAAGCTTCATGGTGAAAACTGAAAAACACCCTTTAAACAGTGCTAAAGTAGGAAAACCAAAAAGAAAACCAAAAAGAACAAATCCAAACAAAACCAACATACAATCAAAAAATAAAGCCACTCAAACTAAAGCCCAAGGACATGATGAGAAAACCAGGAGGAAAAGAAAGAAGAGGTAATTTTGTGAGTGTTCAGCTAATGAATCCTGGTTTCCATGGATTTGATCCTTATGCCTGTGCCTAAGAGGAGTCCAATTTAAAGCTCTCCCTTTATCTGAAGTGTTCATAATTTCTTTTCTGTGTGGATTATATGACATCGAATAAAGGTTGTGTTTATACTGCAGCTTTTCTCTCAAGAACAACTCAGCTGGGAGTATATCCTTTATTTTGCTGTCATCTTTCACAAAAAGTACAGAAACTTAATAACCTTTTGAAGACCAGGAGTTTGCCAAATTTAAAGGAGAATGTGATTGAAATTTTCTAGTTGTGCAGCAGTTGTTTGAGGTGCAAACAGTCAGACAACTAACTAGGCAAACACACACCAGACTGTGATTATGTAGCACCCATACAAAAACATGTTGTAAAGATCCAAGTGGAAAGGCTGGTGAGATAAGGAAAGAGTGAGCTTTGACAAACTGCAGCCAAGAATAGCTTCAATAGCTTCTTCAGTATTGGAAACAGTCAAATCCAGGGGACCAATTCTAACCAGTTTTTGAGAGTCAAATCTTTGAGCTCAAGTACACACTGTGTAAGTCCTACCTTCACATAAAACTACTGTCAAGGACGATAGGAAATACTACTCTACCACTGCAACATAAAGCAGAATTTTATCTACTTCTGTCAAGACAGCATTTCTTATATACAAAGAGTAAAAAGGAGCAGTATGAGAGAATTTCTATTAAGTAATCTTTACTAAGTAATCATTGATCAGCATGACATCTAATACTGCAAGTGCTTCCATCACTACCAAGATTATTATGAAAACAGAATAAATCTCTTTATTTTTGCTGAGGCTTACTTTGGCTTTTTGCAAATAAAGCTTTGATTTTATTTAGGTCTATGAGGGTTTTTTACTTTTCTTGATGGACTAGAACCAGAAGAATTTTCGCAATTAGTTGAAAAGCCAATCAACCACTCAAGTGGTGCATTGAAAATGTTCAGTTAAAAATATTGTCACACTACTTCTTCCTTCATTCATAGAAACTACAAAAGCAAGAAGTCTTGAGATGCTGTTAGGTGAATAATCACCTGAATGCAAGCTGGCTATGAAGCAACTGAACTGAGGCATTTCAGAATATTCCTGTAGCTGGCAATTTGCTCTTACTTTTGCTGTATTGTTCACTCAAATAGTGAAAATTTCATGAAAATTCAGTCATCATTTTCTTGGGAGTAAAAAGACATTTTACAAGTATCAGATTTAAAAAAAAAAAAAAAAAAGTTCACCCACAATCAGTTCAATTTAAGTTTACAGTCTCGCTTGAGTTTGCACCACAACACAATATTTCATTTCGTAGCAATGAGAATGAGCCAGTCTGCCTCTTCTATTTATCTGTTAAGCATCTGTGAAGCTATGAAAAATAATGTAAATTATTTGTCCTGCTTCTGTTGTGTAATAAGGCAGGCACTTCCAGAAGGCAAATTATCCCTAAGGCTCTTATCCAAGAGGGGTTGCCCTCTGGGCATGAACATGTATCTGCATTGATACTGAATAAGCCTGGATGACTGGCTTAGTCCACATGATTGCAAGGCAGCTAAAACTGCATGGCTGAATCTCATCTCTAGAGTCTACGCTTGGCATGCACATAAAGGAAAAGATGGATTTAAGGAGAGAATGTCTAGAGCCTACAAACTCCACATATAATTAGATTAATGAGAATTCTCCAGAGACTCCATCAAAGGAGGAAATTACTTGTCTAATCCAAATCTCACAGACAGCAAGTGTAAGATTCTGAGTGCCTTCATTTGAATTTATATTATGCCACAGCTAACAATGTTTTGGTTTTTTTTTTCACACATTTATATGAAAATATTTACACCAAAATGTAAAGTAAATAAATGAAAAAGGCATTACAGATAGGATTTATCTTACCTAAGCTTAGACATCAAACAATTAGTTATCTTAGTCTAAAATAATAACCCTAGGTACTTTCTGCAGCTTAGTGAAAATAGACACCTGCAAAGGACAATCTGTCTCACTAAGTTTAGACAGTCATCTTGAGCCAAGAAGAATCTCTCCTGGATGTATCTTTCTCCACTGAATAAAATGGAGCAGGCAGTGATTAGTTCAGAATTCAACAATTTGCTGTTAGGAATCCAACTCAAGCAAATTGAACCCCAGAATAGACTGGATAATTTTCTAACTTTTTTCCTTAGCAGTTTCATTGCTGGTCATGCAGTAAAATACCTATACGTAGAGCAAACTTTGTCAACAAAAGGATCCTATTTCATAAGCCTCAGAGGGAAAGCAAAGAATAATCTATAAAAGTAGAATACATATTTCTTTCCCTCAACTCACCCTCAACTTCCAAGGACTGAGATTTTTCAGAGATAGGACAGTTTCCCACAAAGCAGAGTTCTTTCGTTGACATCTGCATAGCATAGATGGAACCTATAGAACCTATGTTCTATTGAACAGACTAGTTTACATTTAATAAGTCACAAAAGACTAACACACAGACACAAACTTGCAAAACTACAAAATATTTATGGGAATACAACATTTACAATTGCGTAATTGTATTTTGTTAACACAAATAATATTCATCATAATTTACAAAGTTCAGATCTTTAAAGCTGCACATCAGTCCAGCCCTATGCTTCAAAGAAGATTAATAATATATATCAGCTATTCCAGATGCTCGTGAAGTTGTAAAAGCCATCAGTGAGAAGATAAGAACTTCTTTTGCTGTGTAGAATATAGCATTTTCAATTTTTTGGAAAAGGGTTTTTACTCATTATATTTGATTATGTATGTTTGAATAGTTGAAAATCAGGCAATTTTTTCTTGTTCTGCACCTTAATAACTGTTTGTCATCAATTGATGGCTGCTGCTGCTCACCAATTCATTGAGTAAATCCTTTTTCACCAGCTGGAGTAGCAGGTTCTCAGAGGAAATTGAAATCCTTGCAAGAGGGATGAGTAACTATTCCACTTCAAAATATGAATATGGTGGCACTCAATGCCTCCTGATGTGTAATTTCTTTGTCACTAACATTATGCTTACTATAACTAAGCAGAACTAAGTCTTAGTTGGATTTCAACAGATCTGGTATGTCTGCACAGAGGGTCAAGGTTTTTATATTTTTTCTCATTCCTGGTGTTGCTCCTTGATGATAAGGCTATCAATCTGCTTTTTCACTGTTTTTTTGTTCCTCCATCCTTCAGTTAGTCTTTTTATGGTTTTAGGGGCTATGAAGAGCTAATTTCTTCAGTTATTGTCTTTACCACTTTCATTGCAGACATTTTCAACATTGTTTCTACTTCATGTTGATATTAAAATGCCACCTTATTTAGACACATGGTTCTCACTGCACTTCTGTACTCCATGAGTAACAACGATTCTAGCTGATTAAGCCAAATGCTTTTGGCACCTCCAATGTGCTGCAAAGTTTTCAGTAATTTTCATTAGAATAGGCATAAAGGAGAGAAAGTAACTGTTTTTTATAGGAATCTTTCTAACTAGAGATCACTGGGTTCTTCCCAAGTCTTATCTTCAACTTCTCTTACAAATTTGATAAGCAAACTGATAGATTTTATGCTTTATTCCCTGTGCATTCTAATTTGTCTTGAATTATCTCTATTTTTCTCTTATTTTCACTAGTCAGCACAGAGAAATCTTTTCTCTTAAGTAGTTGCTTATTTTTTTATTGCTGATACATTAAGATAGAAGAAGAAATCAGGTATCATAGCCAATAAGGCTACATAGATAGCTGAACATCTCTTTGGGAGCATCATCAGCATTATTTTTTTTACTATTGTCTAGAAAATAATTCAGTGTTTTAGTGATGGTTTGCAACTGGACTTTATTTGTTCTCATGTTCCTTTATCAAAACTGTATCAGCAGCATCCCACATCACAGACTTTTCCACAACTAAGCTAGCTTTCTGATCAGTTCTATGTTTCTTAAGAAATAGAAGGTGCACTTAGTATTTTTACTTCCATACAAGCCTTCTATGTTGTGCCTCAATTTAAAGGATAGATACACTATTTAATTTCAATTATGTGACTTTAAAACAATGCAAAAACTTTGAATCATGTAATAATTCAGGTTTGAAGTAATCTCAGGACATCTTGAATTCATCCTCCTGCTCAAAGCTGTCAGATATGGTTCAGAGCAGGTTGGTCAGGGCTTTAACCTCTTGGGTCTTCATCACCATGAAGGACAGAGACTGCACAACCTTTCTGGGTAACTGGCACCACTGCTGGACTATCTAGATGGTGAAAGAAGTGTTCCCTGCATCCAGTCTGAATTTTTTTTTTTAATTTATGCTCATTGGCTTCTCTCACTGCTCTGAATATTGACAAACTCAACTCCACCTCAGAGCTATGGTCTAAACAGATCACTTCCACAAAAAGGAAATTGAATAAATACATACCACAATCTCCTTTACATCCTCCATGCAAATGCAAAAAAAGGCTGCTGACATCCAGGACAGTGTAGGAATAGTGTAACATATTATGACTATGCTTCAGAATATGAAACATTTCTGAAAGAGTGTATTCTTCCCAGTATAATTATCAAGCTATCTAGGTCTATCAGTAAAAAGATCTAAATCTGTTAAAGAAAGGTGAGTTTTCAGGAATAATTAGACTTCAATCTGTGGAGCACACAGAACATGAAGTAAACCTTTATGGTGTTATCTATACTTCCCAGATTTGGAGTATGTTCTATCGCAGAACCGTGTCACAGAAATCCTATTCAAGACTGTACCACCACTTTCTGCATAATAGAGATAATACCTCCCTAGCAAAGGTATTTTAAAATTTAGTATATTCAGTTTTGAACATCCTCAGATTCTACACTAACCAAAATGTTAAGGGCACATTAGAAACAGAATTTACAAGGCAGTTGCCGTATGTTTTGTAGGCTAGAGAATTTGATCTTCTTGAAGCTGTTTTTAGAGGCTCAAAGACAAAATACATCTTCCAAATATGTTTGAATAAGGACAGACAAGTAAATTTATCACACATGCCAAAGAGATGTGTGGAATAAGAAAGAAAAAAGGGAAGTCTATTAGGTGATACAGATGAATGCCCACTTATGACTGGTGTCACAAAACAACATGACAGGTGAAATGAGTTTTTGAACAGCTGAGCAGTATTTTTCTCACTGTTATTAATGCTTTTTCATTTCTTTTAGACAAAATTTCAGATGTTGTTGAAAAATATCCATCCAGTAAAGTATTGTTTGTTTTTGTTTGGCTTTGTTTTGTTTTGTTTGTTTTTGTTTGTGTTTGTTCATTTTTGTTTTGCTTTGCTTTGTTTTGTTTTGTAACTGCTGTGTATCTCCATTAGTCATTCACTTTTAAAGTTTATAGGGGTGGCCTTGGCTTTCCTTTAACTTCTTTTACTTCAGCCCTGGGTAGAGGAAGATCTTTATCAGTTTACCATTTTTCATCTTATGACTAAATACATAATAGCTAAGTACTGATAACTGTAATTCTTCAGTCAGTTCAGTCTCAGACACTTTCATTACAGTTTCATCTGAGAAGATTCCTCTCTCAGACTCTGAAACTGCTCTGCAATGTGAACTGGTACCCGGTAAATGGGAATGATGGAGAGATTCACTTCAAAAGCAGGCTTTTCATAGCATTTTTATTTGAATTTTAAATCCCACGCCAACTGAGGGATGGGGGAATCATTTTTGCTATGCAAGTGTTCGTGTGAGGAGATACTGGTGGATTTTCCTTCTCTAAAGAGTTCAGAAATTCCTGAAACTGAGGATAAATCCTTGAGTTCCTTATCTCAGCAGCAAGTTTGTCCTCTATCTTCACTAAACACAGCATTTCTCTAAATAAGAGGAAACATTTAACTCAGGGACTAAGTCATGTCATTCTTCTTTACTTATCTTGAGTGCATCTATGATTGTCATTTATGAAGAACGGGTACACTTTTGGAGTTAATCTCCCAGCAGTACTCACAGCCTGTGCTTTGGCTTCACAAAGCTGCTCTTGTTGAGGGTGTAAAACGGTTTCTTTTTTGAATGAGGCTAGACTAAAAAATGCCTTGAACATCATCCAATGTGTTCCAGCTGTTTATGGTCATCTAGTCCACAGGAGCAGACTACAGCTAAACTGAAGTAAAGATGTTCAAAAATATAGAGTAGATGTGTTGTCCTCTGAAATAACTATTTCACCCTATGATATTGTTTCACTCTGTGATATTGTTTCACACTATTTGTCAATATAGACAGAATCCTATCTCATTGAAGTATGATACTTCTAATTTCAATTGTCAAAAGTCACAGATAGTGATATGATTATCATTAGTGTTAAAATAAATCAATAATTTGATTTAACTAGGGAAAGTCAGGAGTTTTCATGACATCCATTTTTACTATATCTAGTTATGTTTCATGTGGAATAAACCTCAAGCAGTGAATTCTCTACTGATTTCAAGGAATTCCCAGATTTATCAGGTTACAGAAATACCTGTTTGTGGATTGGGTTTTTTGTATATACTTTATAGAAATGTATCTCTCTATATTTAGATAGATGCACTTAATAATAAATAAATGCCCACTCAAGTTTTTTTTTTCCCTTTGCCTGCAGATGGAAGCAGGGCCAGCAGAACTGGTTTTCACTCAGTTTCACGATTGAAACTGAGGAAAGAATGTGAGAATTGTATTATTTTCTAGTCCTGATCAGAAAAATATTTTTTCAGTTTCATGAAAGAAAAGAGAAATCAAATCATTTCAAAATATTTTATTACTTTTCTGATGTAGAATCAAAATGACACTTTTGGAGAATGTGTTTTTCTTTGTGAGAAGGTTGTGATTGATACTCTCTCAGCCTACCCAATGCCCAGACAATAACCCACTGGCTAGAACATTTAACTTGGACGTGGGAGTAACCAATCTGCCTGTTTATGACAGATTAGGCTCCCACAGACTCCATCCCACATAGCAGGCAAGGTTCTTGCTCATCAAATTATAGCATCAGCCTCTTCTAAAATGTCAAATTCTTCTTTGGCATATCTTCCTTTCTCTATAAACAGCTATGTGGAAGATAAATCCTACAGTATGGAGATTATGGTTGATTTTTAAGAAGAGGGACCATATTCCAATACATGTTCTTTCTGATTCAAAGCAGAAATTAGATTTTAGCCTTTCTATGTCCCTTGAGTATTTTGTGAATTTTTACACCTGAACAGTCTCTAGCCTCAAACAATGAATTGAAACATTTCAATGCAACTGTCTTACTTTATTTTTATTATCTCTTCCTAAAAGTTGATTACTGTAAAGCCACACCTCCCCTTTGATGGGCCACTGTGATATCTATCTGACTCATTTCCTTCCTTACCAAAATGTAATCCATGGCCATTATGCCTGTGTTATTTTGTAGTGTTACAACAGTGTAAGTTAATGCATTGTAATATACCAGTGCAATTCACTCCAGAAAATAAAGCAGATCTGAGTTAATAAGGAAGACTGGAAGGGTTATGAAAATAGGTAATTATTCTAAACTTTATTAACTGGTATGTATACCACAATGTTTTATGTCCTGGAATGCATATTAATACATGGAAATGTGATTAAAATACATTTTTTCAGTATGTTTGACTGTGTATTCCTGCAAACGGGCATTCTATTACAAAATATGGATAAATAGCAAAGTGCATAGGAAAGAACCATTATAAGAGATATTGAATAAAAGGTCTTCAAAGGCAAAACATCTATTTTTGAAAATACTGTGAATCAATAAAAATGTATTTCTACAAAATATTGTGTTAACACTAATCAGAAAACAGAACAGAAATTCAAGAAAATATCTTACAACTGCATAAATAAACACTTCTAAATAAGTCAATAGCTAGTACATGACAGGATCCTTAAATGCACTGAGGATATGGAGAACATATTGAATGAAGACAAATTGCTCAGTCCTATAATTGTCATTTCCAGTTTCAGCACGGTGGTAATTGGCAGGAGAAAATTAAAAATGAACATGGAGTTATGATTAAGGAAAATAAAATTAATATTAAAGAATACTGAAACTAAATATAATTCTTTCCAAAATGCCAGTGTATATCTTTTTTTATTGCTTGAAATGGCCTTGACAGAGCTAGCTGAGGTGATCTTCAAATATAGTTATGTAATGAAAAACACAGTGATAAATTGCCACCAATTTGGGTTCAAAAAAAGCATCAGATAAGCCATTTCTGAGCTTAGTTAAATGTCAAGGGAAAAGAGAATGAAAGAAATAACTGGTATGTTGCTTAGACTTTTGTCTCCTGGCAAACACCAAGATCCATTTTCAGCCTATTTCACTGGCTTCATGTAAGTCTGAAAACCAGCAAACCAGTTGTGCTTCCCTTCTTAGGAGAAATTTCTGTCTACAGAACTCAAAGTGGCTCAAAGGGCTAAAGCTACAAAGCAGTGATTCCCTTATGTGAGTTGTCTTGGCCAATGTAAAAGTCTGTTTTTAGGNCAGAACTCAAAGTGGCTCAAAGGGCTAAAGCTACAAAGCAGTGATGCCCTTATGTGAGTTGTCTTGTAAAAGTCTGTTTTTAGGAAAAAAACTGGGGTGCTGGACATATTATGAAAATGCAGTCCAGGATGTCTGTAATTTTTAAATGCATATTTATTTTGTAAGTATGTCTTCATCATGCAATTTAGTTGCCTGCTATAATGAGGACTGCAAATATGGCAATTATTTTCTCTTAAAAAACAACAAAGGCCAGCAGTGTGAGGCCTGAGTTCTTCAAAACACAAGGATCTGCAGTAATTTCTTTAATATTTAATTCATATAGGGAACAACTGCCTGCCTCTCTACTTCAAAATCTTTAATTTACCCTTTTATAAATACACCGACATGTTTTTAAAACAGAAAATGCCTCTTTATGAACAAAGTGTGCATGGGAAATTTTCAGAGACGAAAAATCATCGTATCATTCCCATCACTTTTATGCCCAGCTAGGAAAAATACACTGACATCTTCTTGGCTGCCCTCCTGGAATGGTTTTGTCACTTTCATTCTCTGCTTGCAGAGGAAAAAACAAAATGAACATAAGCCTACAAGGCAGGGAGCCACAGAAGCATAACCCACTTTGAGCAGAGGAAGCTGGAGGGAAGCCCTGTGCTGGCACTCCGGCCTCTGGCTTGGCACAAAGGCAGGGAGCCTGAGTGCTGGACCTGCTGCCCACTGCCTTGGGGGTGCTGCTCAGTCACATTTTCCCTCTGTCAGAATAAAAAGGCACTCATTGGAGTCTTCCAGCTTAGACATTGTCAAACCAGTACTTCATTTCATTTTGCCCAGGACTAAAACTCTGGAAACCTCAGTTTCAAGAGGAGTCTCTTTTTTTAACTTGTTTTTTTTTCTATTTGTTTCTTTGTTTTCCCTGTCTCTGTTTAATTCTAATCTTCAATTGGATTAAGATTATAGAGTTTTGTCTTTTTCTTTTTTTTTTTTTCCTCTGCCTAATATATAGGAGTCCTTAAAACACCCAGAGTTTTGTTATGTGTTTAATTTTATTTTGTTTTGGAAATTACTTATTTGTGTGGGCATATACATAATGTGAACATATTAGAAAATATGTATGCATATAATATAAATAGTGGATATATATGTATATTTATATTTATTTAGAGAACTTTTGCATTGATGAATTGCATTGATACACAATATCATGCAGTATCTATCTACATAGTCCTTATGGTGCAATGCTTAGTCTGCCACAGTTTTGCTATTGGTTTAACTGAGGGCAAGGGTCAAGAATTTTGTACTACTTCTGAGGAAATAATGTTTTAGTTTGATAAATAGAAAATTTAGGGACAGGGTACTTATTTATATTGGACAGAAACAGAATACACCATACATTACTTGATAGAATTCAAACTACAAGCATACGATGAGAAAATTTCCTCCTGAACAAACATTGGCAACTCCAAATATTCCGGGTCATTTCACAATTTAAGGAGGTTTAGATTGGATATCTTTGTGGAAAGGGTTGTTGAGCATTAAAGTGGGCTGCCCAGGGAGGTGGTAAAGTCATCATCCCAGGCAGTGTTCAAGAAACAACTCAATGTGGCACTTAGTGCCATGGTCTAGAGGACAAGATGGTGATTGGTCAAAGGTGGGACTCAATGATCTGAGAGGTCTTTTCCCACCTAAATTATTCTGTGATTAAGGATTAAATTCTATGCTGGTACTAATAATTGTAACACTGAAAGCAAAGAAGCAGAAGACGCATTTCAAAATACAAAATGAAATGTTTAAGTCTTGCTAACAGGAAACATTTATTTAGAATCTAGGAAAATGGAAGAGTTTCAGATAAAAGTTTTTGCAGAGTGCAGCATAATTTCCTCTAAACTCCCAGTGATAGAATTCAGATTGACTGGAGAAGAAAGTTAGATTCAAACTGTGTCATTGTGAAGGCATGCTCATATTTAGCTGTTTACTGTACTAAATATTTATGCTCTATAGAGAAAAAGGATAGCTGTCATAATTATTTTTAGTTCCATTTTTTGTATTGTTGATTTGGGCTTTTCATGTGGGCAGTTCATTTTGATTAGGAGTAATTTTATTCACATACATTATATGAGTAATTTCAGCTTATTTTTATCTTGATATGCTAGAAGTGCTTCCGCATTTTACATGGAGTGTTAACATCTGAGGATACTGTCCCTTTCTGTAGCTCAGCAGTGGTTAAGAAATATCTATCATCATCAAAGTAATAAAAATATATTTATTTTTACAAAATTCTGTCACTTTGGAAGTGATGGGACTGTTATTTCTACATTTAAGAAATTTTTTTTTTTCTCAAATGTAGATTTTTTTGCAACTAGTCTTCAATATTTAATCTCTTCAGAGAAGGTCTAAGATTAGATAGGTTATAAAGTGTCATCAATAAGGTTTTACAGTATAAGAAATAGCCCTTTCATGCAGTAAAGTGACGGAAAAAAATAATACATTTTTCTGTCCAATTTTGTTATATTGTTTGTTGCTTAGTGTATTAAGAGACTAAGGTGGAAGTAGGGAAACTAAGTGGGCACTACATGTTGAACAGTCCCACTTCTTTGTTTCCAAATTACCTCTTACAGAAATGTGTAGATGGAAGTCTGTGCCTCTTGAGATTATGACATAACTTGACAGGATCATTATGGAAAATTGTATATTACTTGAAAATAGTTAAGTGCTTACTTGACATAAGTAGCTAGAAATATTAGGCAGCAAGTTGAACTCAGTTTGAACTATATGGCTATGTTTAAGTCAAAGAGGAATCATAGCGAAACCCGGAGCTATCAATCTAATAATAGTTAGAATAAACTAAGCTGTAGCTTAAATATTGCTTAAAAAATTAAGCTAGAGTGAGCAACCCATAAACTGTAACAATCTTGTTATAACATGGACTACAGAACTGATGGAAACCCTCACTGAAAGCAACCTGAAAGAAGATGACCATGTTATGACCCCTTATTAATGAAAGAGCAAACCAACAAAGACTGAAAAGACTCCAGATCCTAATACTGCTATTGGTCCAGACTGCTGCATGAGAGATGGGGAGTTTACCTTGTAAAAGTATAATTGGCAAGGGATTTCTTTGTTCTGGGTCCCTCTTGTGAGGCATCTATCTTGAGCTACCAGATAACATAATGGATCTGTGCCAATAAATCTATCTGGTGGAGGTGAGAACCTACTGTCAAAAACCTCTGTAACAATCATAATTTGTTCAAATGCACATTATGGACATGCTGGGCACACTATGAAAAGCTTGATTACCATTTTATCATGTCCCACTTACATTTGCAGTGAGGCCCAAGAAGATATAGTGTCATAGCTAGAAGAGTACATATGATTTACCATCTGTAGCATTCTCTTGGAGCAATACTAGTATTTGAAATTTACAGCATTTCTCTAGCAATCTGATTAGACCATGTTAAAGTGTCAAGTAATTATGAAAAAATAATTTGATTTTTTGCTGGTAAGTGACTCAGGTCCTATATTTCACCACTGGCTATAGGCATTTAAACCATCAGAGTACAGTAGGCCTCAAGCTACTTTCCAGCCTGCCCTGGATTCTCAGAAGTCCTTGGGACTCCTCTTATCTCTGCTGAGTTTGAATGAAATACAATGCAAAATCTTACTTTTTAATATACATTGTACTTTTATTATTTCCCAATAACACACTAAAACAAGAAAAATTAAAGCAAAATTTTCAGTGAAGCTGTCTTTATTTGTGCATGCCATAGATACACAGGCTGTAATAACCAGAAAGAAACAGGTGAATTTGAGTAATTGAGACTTCTTCAAATAGAACAATAAGTCATTGCAGTATTTAGTCTTTTTGGTTTTATTAATATTTTGAAAATTTCAAAATTTGACAGGTGGATCTATTGTGCAAGACCATAGTGAACAGCTTCTTTAGCATTTTTTGTAAAAAAAAAAAACAACTTTTTTTTCCCTCAAGTAAGTTGAGGTACTACAAATTCTTGGAGGCAATTTTGCTCAGAGCAGTACTGCATAGGAAGAAAAAGTCAGCAAGCCAATCAGCAGAAATAAATTCTAGCAAGCAAGCTTTATTATTTTCTTTAGAAAATAATATTTTTGCCTTTCAGAATTAGAAAGCATTCACCAAACCTGTATTTTTCTTATCAAGAAATACTTTCTATGTGTATATCCATGATCTATAAGGAAAACATTTTTAACTGGAAAAAAACTAGTATGATCTTAATGGAATTTATTCTTTGTGAAATCTTTTACATTTTCAACATCCAAAAAGTGCTAAAAATGCAAATTAATAAGCTGTTTTGCTATTAAATATTACTACTAGTATAAGGAAATAGATTAATTCTAACCTGTATAAATCATAAGGCAAGAATGCCCATCTTCATTAACAGTTTGACCAAGGAGTAAAAGCAAAACAAAAGCAAATTTCAAAGTGACATACGCAGGACAAAAATCTAATTATTTGCTTGTATTAAAACAAACAAAACAAAACAAAACAAAACAAAACAAACCCAAACAAACAAACAAAAAAAAACCACAATAAAAAAAAAAAACCCACACAAATCTACTTCTGCAACATTTCTACTTCTTTACAATTTTAGAGAGTTGCTTTCTTCTTTGAAGAAGTCTCCCAAGAAGAAAGTATTTCCCCCTTCGCCTACAAAAATCCCCTCTTGCTGATTAACATTGCAACATCAGAAAACAGAAGGCAGCTCTTCCAAATACAAGAAGTAGAGCATAAAGTACCAACCCTTAGCTGATAGGAAAAAGTGAGCATTGAAAATCAAGTTACAGTCCAAATTGTAGTTTAGAAGTTCAGGAAAGCTTCATAGGGCTCTCTGAAAGGTATATATGTGTGTGTGTAGAATCACTAGATTATATTTTCCCAAACCATAAATGAAATAAGGTATCATGCAGGAAATTGTTATAAAGATTAGTAAAATGCTGTTATATGTTTCTTAGTAATGAACAGTGAAGTTGCTGCATGCAGAGCATTTAGTCATATTTTCATAATTACAGAATGGTTGAAGTTGGAAGGAGCCGCTGGATGGGGTCTGGTTTAATTTCCCTGTTCAAGTAGAGCTCTTGAATATCTTCAAGAATAGAAACTCCACAAACTTCCTGGCCAACCTGTGCCTGTTCTTGGCTACCCCCACAGTGCAAATGTGTCTTCTGATGTTCAGGTGTCAGATGAATTGTGTCGTACTTTGTGCCCATTGCCTCTGATCCCGTCATTGGGAACCACTGAAAGAGCCTGGAAGTCTTCTTTGCATGCTCCCTCCAAGTATTTGCACACATTGATGAGATCCTTTCTGGGCCTTTTTATTTCCAGGATGAATAGCCCCAGCTGTCTCAGATGTCCTTTATAGGAGAGATGCTCGGGACTCTTAATAATCTTCATGGTCCTTCACAGACTTTTCCTGTGTCTCTGTTTCACTGAAGATCCACGCACACAACATTTCAAGTTTGGCCTCATCAGTGCTAAGTAAAGGAGAGGGATCACCTCCCTTGGCATGCTGACAATGCTCTTCCTAATGCAGTCAAGGATACAGTTAGCTGCCTTTGACAAAAGGGCACATTGGTGGCTCATGTTCATCTTTGCACCCACCAATGTCCCAAGGTCCTTCCAGCCTTTTCAGCTGTGCAGCTTCCAGCATATACTGGTACTTGGGGTTATTCTCCAGGTGCAGGATTTTGCAATTCCCTTTTTTGAAGTGCATGATGTTCCCATAAGCTCAATTCTGGCTTTTTTTCCCCTGGTGTCTATATTTTATTATACATTGGCACAAAACCAAACCAACCAACCAGCCAACCAACCAATCAAAATTTGATCCAAGGACTTAGTGTATCTAGTTCCTTTTTTATGCAGCACATAGAAAGGATGAAGTGAGTATGCTTAAAACATATTTTTGAATCTTTAAAATATAAATTTCCAAACTAGCATTTGTTATTGTTTTAAGATATTCACAGTGAATATCTTAACAGTGATATATTTAATCATAGAGATTTTAAGAAAACTACATAGCTACAGTTTAAGGGTCTTAAAGTGGACTGCACATAAAAGCACCTCTATTGTAACTTCTGTGATCCTTACTGCCACAGAAGCATTTTCAATCTATTATACTAAGGTCTGGGAAACCAATGATAAGTAAATGATAACCCAATGATAAGTAAACAATCACACGTGACAAAAAGAAATATTCTGCCATTGAATGCAGTCTGATTCTTTGTTGGAGAAACAGATCCTAAGTTATTTATAATTATACCTCATACGATATTTAGAAATGCAAGACTGTATGTTTTATGGAAGTGATGAAGCCATGATCATACCCAGCCTCTTCCCAGTACCATGCAATTAAATTATTAGTGGGGATGATATTGTGTGGTCCAAGTCTTGTGCAAGAATTGTGCTTAAAGGGAAGATGTGTAAAGTTTAATTTTCTAAGACTGAGTATATCAAATATTTTTTACCACTTTACAGGCTAAATAGAAATTCTAAGAAATCATAGAATGAACAAATCTGGATCAGGTATCTTAAAAAAGTCTTTAAAACTCTGCTATGTCATAAATGACATATCATATATTTAAACAATGTTAATCAAGATTTTTTTCTTTAATACAGCTGACATAAATGTAAACTTTTCAAACTTAAGTAAAATATTTGGGCTTCTCTTAAAAACATGGTGGCTGATAGCAATTCACTTCAGCCACTTAAGAACAGTTACCTGTCAAAGAACACACATCCTATAATAAAGTTTTGTAATTTTTTAATATGCTTCATTCTTCTTTGAGCCACTTTTAGCACTGGAATAAATAATTCAGTTTTGAAAGATCCACTTATATTCACAAACACAGTTAAAAAGACAGTTACTTTGAAAGTGGGGACATAGTTTGCAATTTTCTAGATCTTCCTTCTGAAAACAGGCACCTTTTGCCTTTAAAATCTGTACAGGTTTTCAGTAAATATCCACCCATTATTTACTATGATGAGAACACATAGAACAAAAAATGTTACAGACAAAATTTCAGTGGTCTACACAACCTAGGATCCAACAAACTTAAAACTTGTTGAGCTGAAAACCCTTTGAACTCACTCCAATCTTTACGTATTTGCAGTTGAACCCACTCTTAAATCAGAATTTATTTGACTCAGAATAAAAAACCACAAAATTCTGAACCTTAATACTTGAATTACAATTTATTATTTTGAAGGTAAATATGTAGACAAATTGAAGGTAAGAAAGACAAATAAAAGGGAAAACTACAAAGAACTCAGCCTATGGAATAAGAGTACTGTGAAGAATAGAAATAACTCATTTAGTTGTGTCAAAGTCTAGAAGTGGGAATTTGGAAAAATTTCTAAAGGTATGGTGGAAACAGGATAGAGGCAAGGCAGGTACTGTGTCAAGCTGAACTTGGGAGCATGGAAAATGGGGTTTGCAGTGAACAGAAGGATTTAGTTGAGGCATGGTTTGGAGATTCATAAACAGCACAAAAAGTACACATATCCATGGGTGTGGTCAGCCATCCCTGGGTTCCAGTCGTTCAACCTAGCTGCAGCCATAGATTTTTGGCCTGTATAAGAGTCATGAAATACTCACATCAGAAGATGACTAAGACAAATACCTCAAAATCTGGTACTAAATTCTTGTCCCCAGCTTTCCATCAAAATACAAAATGATAAATATGAGGAGAGGAAAATGTTTTGAGAAGTGAATTATGTTAATAGAAAGCTGAAATAAGTAAATACATTCCAGCATAAAGTCAATCCCAATGAAATAATCCTTGACTTCTTAAGATGTTTGATCCTTTTTTGCTTCCATGAAGCTGGAAGAGAGGCTTTTCTTTTTTTTCTTTTCTGAGGGCTTTTCCTTCTCTCAGACACCATCATAAATACCTTTGAAGTTTTGAAGTTTCTCAGTATTTTCAATTGATTTTGGGGGTTTTTCTCCTGGATTTCTGTTTAGCAGAAGAAAATAAATACTATGCTTCATAAGTACAAAATTATGTTTTCATTTACTTGGTCTTCCAGTTAGATGCTTTAGATGCCTAATCATTTTACTACATCTGTAAAGATAAATTACATGTTTAGAAATCAGGCTGCAGATGTGTTTATGTGAATGTCACATCATTTTTTTTTTTAAGACTATCAGTCACTGACATAAAGTGAAGTTGAAAAATTCTGCAGTGCACTAGATATTCCTCTATGAGAACTGACAGAAAATGTTATAATGTCGTATCTGCTGTAGTTAGAAAATGAATCGATAATGAAAGCCAGCATTCTGGTTTCTACACACAGCATATGATTCAACACAGCAATATTCTAAAATCTAAGCAAATTTTGTCAAAAAATGATTCAAAAATAACATTCTCTGAACTGGTAAGGACAGTAAATGTACTCCCTTAATAAATGGAAAATACATTCTCTTCTTGTTTTATTTTTAAACATATATTTTAAATTTTTCATAAAGCTGTTTTTAATACAGAGGTTGTATTCTTCTAAATTTCAGTTGCATGGGATATTTAAGCATATTTCCAGATACACATTTCCAGAAATCAAATTTCCAAATCCAAAATTAAGACAAGCATTAGAGAAGAAAGCTGTTTCAATTTGCAATCAATCTGTTACTGCTCACAAAGTAGTTAGACTGGGGTCATCAGTGTCTTTTTGGTTCACAAAAGATGCAAAATACTAAGTGCTCAGTTTAACTGTCTTTCCTTCAGAAATCAGAAATGCAACTATTTCATTTCACAAAAGGATAAAATTTGGCAAAATAAAGCCATGAGAAGTTCACATAGTTAAGAGTGTCAAATATAATCCTGTTTGCAAAATAGCAACATTATTTTTAGGAAATAAAATCCTAAAATGGAGAGAAAGAGTGAGAGATTCATAAAAAAGTTTTCCTTGCTTGTGATGAAACCTCATTTAAAAACAAATTAGGAAATTGGTCTATTCTGATATGAAAATTCACGCAAGAATCATTGAAGAATTTTGTGTATCATTCCTAAGAAGAGAAGAAGCCGCAGACTGACAAGGTAGAGTGTTTATTTCCATCAGATCTTTTCCCCTCAGTTTTTCTGTAAAGCCTAAAAACCTTTACACTTTTTTAGGTTGACTTATCATTGGCCATGATGATTTAGATAAAGCAGCCTTTTTGGAATGACTATGTAACAGAATAGATATATATTTGGAGACCTGTGATTTTCAGTTCAAGTTTTCTAAATAAGTGACTGTTTTTCCTGCACAGCAATTTTGCTTCTTGGTGACACTCTTGTTTTTATATAATTTTACATAACAGCTGTTATACATCATTCTCTGCCAAAATGCACATAGACACACGCTTGAATGTCAAATCAAGTCAGCCACCATTAATGCTAAGAAACACCAACACATAAAGAGCAAGCATATATATTTTCTTATCATAATGTTATAAATTGTTATAATATTTTACAGCCCTGTACTTTACCAAATAATATAAAAATCTGCAATGACTGCAAATATAATTACAGGATTTTCACACTGAATTCAAGAGCTTTAAAATATATATATTAAAATATATATGTATATTTTAAAAAATCCCCAAAAAAGCACTTTGTAAGTAACTTTTTTTCTGAGAAAGTTCAATTAAAGTGCACAGAATAACAGAGAAGTGCAATAGAAATACTGCTCATATTATAAAATACTGAAAGCAATTTGAAAGACTTGAATTCCAGAAAGATTTTGGTTTCTACTCTAGAAATATATCAGTGTGAAAAATTACATTGCTGTCTTGTATTCCCATTGCTTGAGCTATGCTCTTTTTGTCTAAGACAGCAGGATAAAATTGATAAAAAGTGGGTTTTCACCAGTTTTGATTTTATTTTGTGTTTTGGAATGTAAGAGATATATTTTTACCTTCCCAGGGTGTATTTTATTTTTATGGATGCATCTGAGATATATGCTTAAAGTAATCAAACCTGCTTAAGTACGACTATTAAAAGTGGATTCAATTCTTCTGGCTGGTGAACTGATGTCAAGCTCGCATAAATGTCTCATTCCACAGGCCCATGAGTGGGAAGTTGACTTGCAGCAATGTGTTTGAGATCAAGCTTGATAAGCAAAGCCATCACTTGTTTACAAACAGTTTCACATGTGGAATATTCATTGACTGATTCGTCTTATTTTCTTCTTTCTATGTACTCTATATTTTCAATCAGTTACTAGAGAGTGTGAACAATTTTATCATAAAGATAGGACAGTACAACATCAAGTACTTGAGGTCTCTACAGAAATATTAATTATAAGTATAATACACAACAATTTAATTTTAAAAAAATTCTGAAGACAAGCAAAAACCTTCTAGATACTCATGGTGTATAAGACTTAATAGAATATCATTTGAGGGAAGAGGACATGGATTATTTTAAAAGTTAGATGTATTTTTGTCCTGGTTTAAGTATATTGTTCTAGAGTAAACAAAGCCTACTGATGAAACAGTTCTCCAAATTTTATTCAAAGGGCTTCCTTTTATGTTTTCTTATCAAATAAAGGATTAAGACAACAGTTATCATTAATCAAGTTTGTTTATTTGGATGGGTTTGACAGGACTTTTTCATCCTGAAGCCTTTCAGGACTGTGTGATTTACACTATACTTTGAATGTCAGGCCAAAGGCTACACTTAGGACATTAGTATTTACTAGAATATAGTAAGATGGCTAAAACTTCTGCTACCACTGTTATTACCACCATCACCAGTTCTAACAGTACTAATACAAAACTGCCATACTTCATAGCACAGAAAATGTGACTTTTGTCTTAGCAAGGGAAATCCTGTTGGGGGCCTGAGGGAAGGGTGGTAGTGTGGTTAAATCTTATGAAAGTAAGGCCACATGGACTCCAGATGGAAAAAAGAAAAAATCATGACCAGAGCCAGGCCACTTCTCCTTTGGGGTGATGCCCAGGGTGGCTGAGAGCTAGGGCTCTACCTACCCTGCCCTCAACAACCTCCCAGGCTGGACCTCACCAGAGACTGCTCAAGCTTCAGGACCAAGGCAGGCTGAGGATCTTCTTGGGGTAAGGGATGGGCACCTGCATGTAGGTGTTTGTGGGAACTCAGTGCATCACCTCGGATGCTCTGAGTCCCAGGGAGAGCCCCTGGGGGGCTCAGAAGTCCTGGAATGTAGCCAAAAGTACCTGGTGGCTTGATTTTGACCCTTCGAGAGTCGTGCTATCTCAACATGAGGATTTACAGGTTTCTGAGGTGTAAATGGTGAAGGACAAATGCTTTTTTAGACTAGAACATAGGTTTTAGGATTCTAGTACAAGGGGGTATGATGAAGGCAAGATGGAGGATTTAGGCCCGACCTCGTGGTTCTTCTTCTTCTTCTTGTCATCCATCTTCTGTGTGATGTATGCACTTTGGATTGGCTTATGCTAAAGGTGCACTGTTCAACAAAGGTGATGGGAATTGGTGAAAAATTGTAAATATCATACACGTAATTATCAGTATAAGAATGTTCTACCGCCCCAGGGGCGGGGAGTTTGCGTGTGGCTGCCTTGCTGGTCGGATCTCAGCTGGGCAGAAGAAAAACCTTTTAGATAAGATAAAATAAACAACCTGAGAAAAAGATCAAAAGAAGAGTCCAGACTCATCTGTTCATCGCAGGCTGTCTGCGGACCACCCTACGCGTGTCCGACAGAGACAGACAGCCGATCGGACAGGTGTTTTGTACAAAAGTGCAAACTATAAAGTTTATAAAGCTGTTCTGTTTCAATATGTAATTTGGACTAATAAACTATTAAAATATTAATTGGGCTAGCCATAATTCCTTAGCTCCCTGTGTTTGGCAAATTCATATTTTGAAGCTAACAAGTTTTTAAGTCTTACAAATGTGTTCCTGGAGCTTCAGGTAAAGCAAGGAGGGAGAAATCACTAACACCAGCAAAATGTTAAAGTGAGCTGAAACCTGCTCAGCCCATGGCACATTCTGAGAACCTGCAGGACCAATGCAGAGCTTTCTACTTTTTACTAAAACAACAAAAATTAAAACTGTTTAACTAAAGAAAAACCAAATTATAGCCCCCTCTCCCCACACCAAAGAGTTTATTGTCTAAGAAAAGAAGAAATGACAGACAGATAAACAGACAGATGGGAGACAAACAGGGAAATGGTCAAACTGTCTCATTCAGCAGGGTAGTAAGTAGTCCCAGTGCACCATCTGTCTATCTGTTGTATACTCAGTTTTTGTTGTGTTTTGGATTGTCTTGTTCTCTGTATGGAGTGGGATATGGGCCACAAAAACATATATTTTGAAATGAGATATGACAAATAACTTAGAACAAGTCCTGGTTTAGTCCCAGGTGCTGTCAGGGACAAAGCAATAGCATGCTTCCTTGAAAATTTAACAGGTGGATGGGGGAGATTGGCATCGCTAAAGGACTGGGGACATGAAGTGATGTGTTAAAGGTCAATGTGCTTAAACAGTATAAGTTTATGAGAGGAAGATAAGTGTTGAAGGACCTTGAGAGACGAGAGAAGCTATTTGTTGAATGTGACAGAAAATGGTGAGTCAGGAATGAATTGAGGAAGGTGACATTATCAAAACAGGTGCTAAGTTTACAACAGAAGTCTAATTAAATAACAGGTAACTTGCATTTTTCAAGGGATGGAATAAAGGACATAACAAAATCTGATCCTAATGATAGAAAAATTGATTCAGAGTTTCAAATGGAATAATTAGTGAGAGTCTGGCTGATAGTACTTACACTTCCCCAAAATTAGGAAAAAAGAAGAGAAGCATGCTTGAGAAAAAGTATGACATCTCTTGTTTAAGGAAGGTGTACAATTGTGTTTATTGGTAAAGCTAGGTCACAGTATGAAGAACTGCAAATTGCCTTTCCTTAGCTCTTCCTCCACTGTGCTGAACCAATGTACTCTGAAACCAAATTCTGTACCTCAAATCAAAATATTAAAAATGACATTGAATTTTAAAATGCACATACATATGAAATGTTTGCTTAGTATGCTATCAATTGGTACTATAAACCATAGTCTATACAATGTCTCATTTTTCCATGCAGATTACAGAAATATTTTTCTTCCTTTTAACATCAAAGAAAAGAAATATGGCCATTTTATATTCATAAGCAAAAAGTTGAAAGAAATGTCCGGTTAAGCCATTTTAGCTATTTGAATATACAGAATATAGACTATATAGAATAACTATTTAAGAATTAAAATATTTGTACTTGTTTGCTAAATTATTCTGCTCCAAGTCACTACCTAAAAATTACTCTTAACAATATCCCAAATAGTTAATTATTTTCTCTGTAATTTCCCTTTGCCTGGTACATTATTATTTCTCACTGGTACCCAATATTTTCAGTTTTGCATGCAATATAAAAAGAATACTAAGATGGAACGATGGCTGGACTATTCATTGCAAACGCCTTTCCTAACCAGCGATTCTGATCCTTTTACTACCAACAAATTTTGCCAAATTGTCATTAGTTTAAGAATTACTCCTTTTGCTCTTTTTCTTAATAAATGTAAAACAAAGAACATTAAACCAATAAACTGAAATCTGATTTTTTCACTTACATCACTGTAATGTGGATTAGACTACATCCTCATTAATCCAGTTTACCAAATACTTTCATTTGATTCATCCTTTGTATCATTTCTTAAAATCCTGTTCCAATTAAAAAAAGAATCAGGACTAGTTTTAGTACTCACAAGCCCATTGCTACTGTATTTTTTTATTGGACAGAATGGTCTTTTCTACCATTAATTCATGTTATAGCAGGACTAATTCATCATGTAAATATTTAAAGGTGAGATTTGGGGATTTTCTCCCTAAGGGAGTATTACAAGTCAATTACAAAATATTCAGACACATTAGCTATGCAGCAATGGCTACATTGCCAGATACAATATTTTTATACTAATGTTTTATTTATTTCTTATTAAATGAATTGCTTTATAGCTTTGGGGGGTTTAGTTTTGTGGTTTTAAATCACCAGGTGATTTTTATAACTGCCTAGGAAGACAAATCACTGAACTATTTTTTTTTTTTCATATCTATATCTTTTATATCTATATCTATTCATATAGTCCCGTGTTTGAAAGAAAAATAATTTTTTTTTTCAGATCTGTGTAGAGATTAGTAAATTCCCTTAAGCATCAGATGTCATTATCCACATTTTAAAACATTTATCAGTATAAAAAATACAACTTTACACCAAATAAATGCTTATATTTTCAAAAGCAACCCTTAAATTTGTATCTTTAACATCACAGATCCTGCAGTATGATTTGAAAAGATAATATCAATTCTCACTGAATATTAAATATGGGCATTGCTGCAGGAATCTTACTGTTTCCTACATTTGTTCCCACATAAATATGTCAACAGCTCAATTTGATTGCAGAGTCCTTCCTTGCAGTTTTGAACTGTGCTATCCTTACAGCATAGCTATTTATTTTCAGGTTGAAGGAAAAACATAACTAGAGTTTGTAAGATGGTATCCACATAGGGAGAATAAAAATTGTGAAAGAGTATGGTTGGTTGACCTTTGATGATTGCCAGGTGCTCATCAAGCCACTCTAGGACTCTCCCATCAGTAGGACAGGGGGAGAAAATACAATGAAAAACCAATGGATCATGTTAAAAACAGGGAGATCACTTACCAGTTACTATCGCAGGCAAAACAGACTGGACTTAGACAAAATTATCTAATTTATTGTAAAAATTAATACCCCAAGCCTTACAGAGTAAAGAGGCATTTAGCCAAAATAACATGCTTTAACATTTGGTCAGCCATAAGTTGGTCAGGCAGTTGGACAAGATCACTGTAGGTCCCTTCCAACTGAAATTATTCTATTCTCCTCTATTTTAATATATTCTATTCTTTCTATTCTATAGAGTCCTTCATAAAGAACTGCTCCAGTAGTCCTTGAGTTCTTGTTAAGTCCTTGTTAAGTGGCCAATCATTTTCAGAAAAATAACGCAAAACCAGAAAAAACTCCGCAAAAAACAAAACAAAACAAAACCAACACAACAACAAAATCAAAAACCAAAACAACAACATCCCTACTTCCCCCCAAAACTTCTCAAAAAACTCAGTGAATGAGAGAATGAAATATCTATAAATATTCTTCTATCACATTTAGTTGCAAATGATAATTTGCTTTAAAAGTCATTTGGAAGATCATAAAGATACATTGATGGGTTGGGACTCAACAATTAACAAGGCAGCTAGTTATTTGCAGTTTTGGACTGTTCCAGTACCAAAGAGACATTGAAATATTGGAGAAACTTCAGCAGAAGTCACTACAACAGTTGGAGGCTGTAGCACTTGCCCTGTGAGGAGAAGTTCATGGAGCAGGTTTTGTTCAAACTGGAAAAGACATAGCTTTGGGAGGAAATTGTAAACTTGTCTGACAATACAAGATAGTGCCAAACTCACTTAGAGGTGTGTAGCAACTAGATAAGGAGAGTCACATATTGCACTGGAAATTTATAGTATGCAAGTGGATTTTTTTCACTCTGACAGTAATCAGGCACTGGAACAGCTTGCTGGAATCCCATTCTCCAACACTGAACTGGAAAAGACCTTGAACAACTTGTTTTGGATTGGCACTGCTTCCAGGAAAGGACTGAATTAGTTTTTAATATAATCCTTTTGCCATCAGGAAATAGCTTAAAAAGAGCAGTTAAATGTACTTTTATTTCATTTTATTGATTTCTTTTTGCTGTCTCCAACTCTGCATTAACACCCACAGAAGCACTTTCAAGTATCAGTGTTGGCACTACATTTATGAAGATAGTTGTAACTGCTTTTGTACTTGTTATGGGATTTATAGAACATCTAGAAAAGTACACTATCTCTGTTTCTACGTAGGAAGATATGTAGGTTAAAATATAATGATATTTCTTTGAAAACTGAATCTAATTTATCAGAAAAAAGTACAAGTTTTTCAGCACCTTTTTTTTTCATTCTGAGGTGCTTTTCTCCACCACTCAGTTCAACAGACATGCAATACAAAATCTGCAGGGGAAGAAGATTAAATCAGAGAGAAAGCTGACCTACATTCCTGGAGAAATTTTAATATCCATAATCTTTTAAATGCTCCTCATGCAGAGACCATATTTTTTCTTAAGTGACACTTGTTACAAAGTTGAATTTAATGATTCAAATTTTCACTGCCATTTTTGCATTTGAATTTTGAAATTAATTTATGGCTATTTTGTAAAAAAAATTCCCCACTCACTATTATTCATATCATATGCTGTATTTTTGCTCTCTATTAATAGAAAAATCAAACATGTAAAATTATGGATAATTTTGTTTAATCTTAAAGAAAATGCTTTGATTTATTTTCTTCCTTTTTTTCCACTGTTGAAGGTGTTAATTATAAGTCTCTTTTCCAGTCCATTGTGGTGTACATACAGTGAAAATTTTTGTGATTAAACAAGAAAATATGATTTTTCTAATAAAATACAAATAAAAATTTTAAGGATGAGGTACCTAACGATCTAGCAGCTTTAATTCAAAGTCTAAAAGAACAGTATAGTGATTGCACCTGAAATTATGGCTTGACCAAACAGAATATCCTATTCCTTTACATCTTTCCTTTTTTCAGTGTTCCAGGGTTTCTCAGGTTATTTGTAAATGCTAGCATAATAAATTACAAACATTTTGATTTAAGATAGTCAGTGGTGGGACTCTTAGAATGTTCTTCTGCAGAGCCAAGATGTGGGGTTCGATGATCCTTCTGGTTTCCCTATAATTCAGAATATTCTATGATTGTATGAATATCTGCAGTCTTCCTTTGCTGCACAAAAGAAGAAATATATCTGTTCCCACTGGTCAGATGTGAACATGTACTTTAGGATGAATTTGATGAAAAATTATATTATTTCTTTCTGGCGCTGTCTGTAAAGTGGTAGCTCAAATGTAAATATCTAAAGAAGCCCATATAAGATCAGATGACCAAATACTATATCTGAATAAAATTTTAGATTTTAAGGACTTTTGGTAGGAGATATCTCTTAATGGATCAGGAGTGAAAAGTTTAAATATCAACTCAGCCCAAATCACCCAAAAGCCCAAATCAAACCACTTCTTAATTTTAAACTTATTATAAAAACTACAGTTGAGGACTTTAGGTAATATTAACCAGAAATTTTACCGACCTTAGTCTCTTTTCAAATATTCACTGATTCAAAACTTATGTTTTAGATTGAGCTTAATAGCTCTTTATGGCCTGTTAATCATGTGGAATTCTCCACTGATTAATGAGAGCTTAGATACCTAGGTTTTTTCTGTAGAACCTTATTATGCAAAATGGATCCTAGCTGTGAACCTTTACTTAGCAAATGCCTTCATGAAGGCATGAGTACCATAAGTTCCTTATGTGTAATATTAAAAAAAAATATTTTTTTTTAAAAAATGTGTAATATTAAAAAAGTGTAATATTAAAAAAAAAACAACAACAACAA
>VZRH01003327.1:288821-319546 GCA_013397555.1 Urocynchramus pylzowi | reverse complement strand
AAAAAAAAAAAAAAAAAAAAAAAAAAAAAAAAAAAAAAAAAAAAAAAAAAAAAAAAAAAAAAGGAAAACACAAAAAGTTTGGAAAAATTTGTCATAGCTGAAAGAAGGAATTCCAAGAATATTTTGCATTAGTTGTGCCTGTGCACTCTTATCAGCTTTATCCAGTCTCGATTTTAAGGACAGATTAAGTTCTACTTTATCTTTCTTTCTTTCCTTTTTGTCTACAGCTAGATAGACTTGTTAGTTACATCTTTTTCAGGTCTTCCATTGTTGTTCTTCATCTAAGTTTTGGGGTTTTTTTACCTTGGAATTTAGAAAAGAAATGCCTATCAACCTTAGTGAAAATTCTACAACTATAGATATATCTAAGTTTAGCTCTTTTTTTTTTTTTTCTTCAGCATTTGATGTCAGCTTTATCCATGGCCAGGGAACAGAATCTTTGGGTTGATGGCAATCTTGTTCATCTTAACAATCACTGTCATCACATCACATCACTGTCAAATGAAAAAAAAAAAAAGGAAAAAAAAAAATTAGAAGAAACAGCAATCTGAGCCTGACTACACAGTAAATAAAGTAATGTGAGTGGAATTCTCGCACACCTGATTAATTCTATTTTTGCATGCTTGTAGGAGTTCCTAAGTTCTTAAGTATTCTCAGAGCTGATATTGATTTTTCTGGCACAGTTTTCTAAATAATAGTTGTTTCATTTTTATTTAACTCTCAGAGTTTTTTTCTGTCATTTTCTTCTTTACGTTCCTCTTCTGTTTGCCTTTTCAGAAACATGCTTCCAGTTTTGATGTTTGGATGTCAAGGTCCCCTCTTAACTGAGTCATTCCTTTTAAATTGATAGCATATCACCTCTTGAATGTTATCTGTTGGTATTTTAGCAAGATGTCTAAAGAAAGGGTTTCTGCACTAAAACAGACAATGTTGCAAAAGAGTCCAATTTCTTAAATAAGAGGGAGACATAATCCATTAATAGGAAAGTCTTACTGAGCTGGGAGACTAATTGAAAGTTTCTCTTAGGAAGTGTGATGTGTCCTTTGCAGCAGAAATACAATTAATACACAAATTCTTTACTCACTCCTAAGAAAATATTTTAGTGCAACACCAGTCTCTCTATCTTTAATTTGCTTCTCAGCAATTCCCTTTCATTCAGAGAAATGGACAGGGTTTTTTCTCTGTCACCTCTGGGTTTTGACCTATACACATTTTAAAGGAAGCTCTTAAAATTTGGACTAGGCCATCTACTAAAGTTGCTATTGGAATAGTTCCCAGGAAAACACATGGCTGGCAATTCTGGGTCCTATAATAGCAGCAAATTTTACTTCTGTAGAATACCTTCTATCTGATACTCTTTTTGCTACATTTTGTGTTATCTGAACCTGTGGAATCCTATTTCATTAACTCCTTTAGTAGAGATGGAATTTTCTCATATGGTTAAACACAATCTTCATTTGAACAGTCCTCCCAAATATGCTTTGTTTATTGCTCTTGGGATGTTGTCTTTTTTTTTTTCCCTAAGAGGTATTAGAATTGAAAGGAAGAGGAGAAGGGAGGTCTCCTCTGTTTCAGTTTATGGTGTGACAATTAAGAAACTCCTTTAGTGAAGGTCGTTGTGTGTAAGCAACTGTTAAGCAGTTTTACTTTGAACAAATCCCTACATTTTCTCCAAAAATCTAACAGCAGCTAAAAATAAAGTGCTCTTTCTACAGTTTGCATCACTTCGTAAAATTGTCCTAGAGATTCTTAATTGTTGCATATCCTACCAAAGTCTAAGCCTCTCTTACATAATGTTTGAGCTAAGAGAAACTTGCCAAACTCTGGTTTTCATGCACTCATTCATCTGTAAATACATACATCTGTTTGTTTTTAACTTATCTTCAGTTAATACCCAAGGACAATATAAGAGGTAAGTTTATAATGTGAGACAGGGAGCTTTGCTCTCCTCTTGTAGATTTTGTCTGGCATTCATACTTAAACTTATTGAAAGAAAACCAAATAAAGCCCCTATTCAGAATCATGGAACTGAGTAACTCAGAATATTTGTCTGTCAGTATTTCTGATTATAGCTTGCAAACTAATCATGGAACTATCTTTAACCATTTGGCATTAAAAATATGCCTACTTCATTTGAAATGCTAATATGCTTCAGTTTACTACTGCAAATGCAGTTTCAATATAAGAAGCAATGGGAAGAGACAAAGAGTAGAAAATACTCTAGGTAACCTCAACTCCAATATGCTGGGATCTGACAATCTATTATCCAATCTCTTTTCCATCACAGTTAAATACACTCTGGCAATACATGTCCAAAATATCTTTATTTTACTGTTAGTTTGCTGTGGTGTTTGGCTTTGTTTTTCATTTATTTTTGGAAACATTTTTTTCACCCTGAGATTTATGGAACTACTAGTGATGGTTATGTTTGTGATTAAAATTTTTATATCCATATACACAATACTTTGAGGAATGTCATAAAAGCATATTCTCTTGAAAAAAAACCTATATAGGTTAGATAAAAATTCAGTGTGTTTTAGATTCATTTCAATTCATCTCCTTTTTATTAATTCTTTCAACATGGTAAGAGCTACACATATCTTTTAAGTAATTTGATTATTTTATGCTTGAAACAGTCCTATTCCTTACTAGTACTTTTAAACTCCTTCTTGAACTTAGCATAGAGAGGTTATATCCTTGCTTCATTAATATTTAAGGCAGACTAAATGGAAAGAAATGCTTATGAAGTCCAGACATCTTTGTCACTGATATAATAGTACTGAGAGACAATTTTCTTCATAAGAACAGGAAAATAGTTCTGTCTGTTCCATGTTGGATCATTTATCTCTGTTACACTGATGAATTCATTTTAGTGACAATGCTTTGCCTGAATAATGAAAAGCTGGATAAGATAGCCTGATGGTCAAGATGGAATACTTAAATTTTCTCCAATTACAGGAAAGCTTATTTTTAAGATTCACTGTTCAGGTAATTAATCTCATTTTTCTTTCTGTTTCTTTCTTTTTTTCTATACATTCTATCTCCTTCACCATGATCCTAGAGAATCTATTATCATAACATTTATAGACATGGGTTTACTATTTAGTTAAATGAGCTCTCTTCACCCTCATCTACTACTATTTTTACCTATGCTATCAGAAATTTTTGAAAAACTGGTATTTTGCTATACGTTTGGTATACATTATTTTGTCAGTGCAACCAACTTTATCAGTATACTAGAGAAGAATTTGATGACTTCTTTTTCTTGAAGTTCACACTTCAGCAGAAGTGCTAACCATTTGATTTAATGGGATGATAAATAGATTTATATAGTCAATAAGTGTTTAATTCTAGAAGACACAATTGGGTTATCTAATTTGACTTGCTGATTAACATAAACTGTAGAATTTGATACTTTTAGGCCTGTATTAGACACATGATTTATGTATGACTGAAGCATTTCCATAGAAGGACATCTATTCATAAATTAAAGGTGTCAAGAGATTGGCCATAATTTGAGTAAATGCTAAATTAGCAACTCAATTAACGGCTTGCTTCTAAGTAAATTTATATGAATTTTAATTTGTTATGTTTTTTCTCTCATGGACTCCAGACCCTTCCTCAGATTTGTTCCACTGTTAAGGTATTGAATGCTACATTGTTTTTCCATATACCAAATTATTTGAATCGCTAAAATTGATGACAGAGAATAAAGCAGACCAGATAAAGATATTTGGATAAAAATTCACGAATTACCACACCTCTCTATTTCCATTAATTTTCTGTTTGTGGGAAATTATTTTCATAGTTAAAAAAAAAAAAAGTAAAAAAAAAAGTTTTGTTTTTCAGTTTTTAAATCCATTGTGTGCTTGCTGGTACAAATGGTCTACTTTGTAAGCCTTGTAGCATTTTTTTGTGTAGATTTACATAGCCTTAGCCTGCTCAGGCAGTAGGAGACTGTCTTGCCTGATGTGGTAGTTGTCCTCTCTTGGACTAAATTTTCCATAATTTTAATTAAAGTAATTCATCAATCTAAAGAAAAATCTTTTAATGTATATAAAGGGGACATCCATAACTGAAGACTTTCAAATGAAAGAGAAAGCTATTTGCAGACAGAGTAAGAAGATGGAAGGGTGATTTACAGATGTTTATATTCTTTCTGCAGTATTGAAACAATAGTGCTGCTAGTGGGATTGAAATATCCAAACTCAAAGATTTCACAAATCTTAGAACAAATTGCAGTTAGCAGGAACTGCCTAACTAAATGAAATCATCCATAGAAAATCATTGGCAAAGTTGTTTTTTGAAACAAATAAAAAATATGTTCATTCAACCCAATCACCTTAAACTGAACGCACTTTATATAAGATTATCACCAAATTTTTAGTTGTAAATTGAAGTATTTCTTCAAAATAAAATAAAACAAAACTTCTTCTGGATTTATTTTAACAAACACATAGATATTATAGACTTCTGCTTACTTCAACCTGTTGGTTTTTTCTTATCTCTGTATTGAAAGAAATGTATTTAATTAATATATAATGTGAGTTATTAATAGAATGGCATCCTGAAAAAAAAAAAGATGGACATAAAAATCTTTAAAGATCTGGATTTAGGAAAGCAGAGCTAAGCTATGGCTCTCGCTCTGGGCTACTGCAGAGTACTCATGGGGTCAACAGGGTGACCCCGATCCTCAGAGAGGCATGTGCTCCGGCACACATGACCCTAACAGTAATTTTGTGTTGGTATAACTGGTGTTTTTTCTCATGTTGTGGTGTGCTCTTGAGTTTTAGTTGTTTAATTCGTTATATGTCCTTAAATTGTAATCTGTTAGATTTTCCTATGTTTGGGAATGGTTTGTTCTATATCCCCCTGTTTAGTTTCCCTCATGGTTCTTCCCAGAAGTTGTTTACCCCATATTTTCCCGCCTTTCCCTCATGTCAATCTCCTTCATACCTCCCATGTTTCCAGACTATTCCTTGTCAGTCCTCTAAACCCTGCCCCTGCAGCTTGTCAGTTATTGTTTGCTACACCCCTTTTTCCAGAATGCTCTGTGTCATTATGTTGTTTCCTTTCACCCATTTGCAGATTATTATTTCCCTCCTTCTTCCCCATTGGCTTTATGTTAATGTGAACCCACCCCATGCTCCTCCTAAACAACAAACCATGATTGGTTTGTGGGCAGTCTCCTCCCCGTAGGCTGTCCCCCTTTATAAACCATTGTATTCCCCGTAGGCGTACTTTTTTTGTGTATGCTTTTTTTGGATTTTTTTTTGTAACATCTTGGTGCCTCTCGCTCAGAGGAAGAATAAACTTCTTGGAACTTTGCCACCAGAAACTGACTCTTTCTCCTTTTTCACCACTCAGCCAAGACGAGGAACCTCTCTGGGTGCCCGCCTTTGGCCAGGCTAAGTGGAAGGAGGGATTCCAATCCGGAGGCCAAACCGCTACCCTCGGCCCCAGCTCAGGAGCCCGAGGCAGCGAGCGGCCGCTCGGTGACGCCGCTCGGAGGAGAAGGGCTGAGCGGCTGGCTGGTTACATGGCTCACCCTTTCTCCCGGGATCCAGGCACAGCATCTCTCTCACTGCAGACGCTTACTGAAGAAGGAATTTGAACATAAGATTTGCTGTAAGCAACCTGCCAAGCAATCTTTAACCTAATTGATTGAATAGCGATAACTTGTGCTTGATGGGCTTTTTAGGGTATACCAACCTCTAGGAAACTGGTCATCAAAGGCATTTTAAATAACATACCAACAAAATACCTTGAAGGTTTTCCTTGTTTAGGAAGATAAATGTGTTTCGGATGTTTGTCAAATATTACGCCGCATGTTTGTCGAATATCATTGCACAAAGATGAAATTTTCTCTTGTGAAATGGTTGCATAAATTGCTTTGAACAGTAATTTTTTTTTTTAAGTTGTTCATAAAAGATTCAGAAAGTCACTTAAAAAACTGTCATTAAAGTTTTAGTGTAATTACAGATAGATTCTCGAAATTCTCTTCCAAGTTCATCTTCTTGTCTCTGGACACAATCCACTAGCAGGTTGAGATTTTAAAAGCTAATATTTCTCCTTTAGTCTATTTATGAATGAGTTGTTCAGAAATTGTTGTTTTAACACAGATTGTTTCAAAGCCTATTTCACTGTATAATGTGAAGTAATCTCTACCTTTTTTCTAGTGTGTAAAATAGTCCTAAAATTGAATCTCCTTAAGGCTTCATATCTTCAACTTCCTGCTGCTGTGTGTTATAACCACTGGCTTTATCTACCTCATCCTTGGAAGCCATTCCCTGTCTTTGAGACATCAGCATCAACCCCCAGACTGGGTTGTAGCCGTTTGTGTAAGTCATGCATTTGTAACCTCCCACTATGAATTGTAAGTAATCTCCTTTCTTGTACCATTTTGTTTTTCGGCTGTAATCGCAATCCCTAGTACGAGCTAATGTATTTTTGGCACCACTAAAATCGCTAAAACACATCACTAAAACACATTGACCTCTTAGTCTTCATATGAAAAGCTTTAATAAATGTTACTTATTTCTATCATACATTCTCTTTAAAGGGAATTCGGCTTATTTTCACACACACAGAAAAAAAAAAAAAAAACAAAAAAAACAAAACCCAAAGAAACATAACAAAACAAACCCCTACAACTGATAGCATTGCAGGAAGCCATGTGTTTATCTTGCCCAGGCGTATCCTCTACATTTTTTATTTGCATAATTAGGGTTAGTGTTATTCATGGAATAAGTGTTATTACTATCATTCAAAAGTTGGTTTTAGCAACATTTGGACTGAAAGTACTTTCAGACTGTCATCTTAGAGCTAAAACAAGTATATTCTTGAAATATTAACCTAATAGAAGACTGAATAGAGTTTCATTTGCAGTGATAAATTACTTTCTTGTTTTTCTCACAGAAAATTTCTGGTGGTTTAAGCACTTTAGGGAAAGTAAGATAGATGATAACATAATGGTGGTTATGTACTTTAAGCTTTTAGAAATAACTTAAAAATTTTCTCACATATTAAAATACATACAAACCCAGTGATGTATAAAACAAATCTTGAGAAAGTATCCAGAGTGCAACTCAGGCAAGGGCAAACTGGAGGTACAAAAGCAAAACTTGGATGTTTTACCTTGTGAACAACTTGTTCAGCTGCAAATCAATGTATATTGATTTTGATAAGGTTTGAGTGTGGTATAGTTCATACATAGCACTGTACCCTGATTCCTGAATTGGTTATGTTTTCATATCATGCCATTTGTATAAACTCTACTGTACTGTTTGCCACAAACTTAATTTTCCTATTCATGTACCCATCAGCAAATAATTTTCTGTTCCTCAGGGAGACTGATTTGAGTATAGGATAGGGTTTAAGCCTAAAAATGCTTCTGTCTTCACCAGAAAGATATGGAGTATGGGGTACTTTTTGCTGTTGTTTTGGTTTATTTTTTCTTTTTTTTTTGTTTGTTTTTTGTTTTTCTGAGTGTTTTATTTCTTTCCAGTTGAACCATCATTCATCACCTCTGACATCACTGACAGGCATTTTGCTTATCAGTCTCAACAAATTAAATACACTGTCTCTGTCTGCCAATGTGCGTTTACAAAAGGTCAGTATGGAAAATTATATCAGTTCCTTAGATGTCCCTTCTAGGATTGTCATAATAAAAACAACTCTCAACTTATTGATATCTTATGCTCAAAAATCATATTTTAAAGTAATTTTATTATATGCCTCATCAAGATGCTGCTTCATTTCTTACTGTATAATTTTGACAGAACTGCTTGGAAAATCAATGCCTCAGAGCTGTGTTTGGATTTACTGCTGAATCCAATTACAGTGTATTATCATAAAACGCATCAAAGTGAAATTTATTGATGGTGCTTGTTTAGTGAACTTGCAACTGTTAACTCTAAATATAAATATTTTAATGGCGTGATTTCTCACCATAACAAAAGAGCAAAGAGAAATAAATTCTGTATTCTGGCACAACAAACAACTTACTTTCAGATATAAATGTAGATTTTAGAAGCATTGCATTATACATAGGTCTATTCTTACCTGACTACAGTTACAGGCAGAAGTTCAAGCCTTTCAAATGTTATCTTTTTTTTATTGTTTTCTTATTTGTGTTATTGATGTTACCTAAATAATAGATGTCAACTATATGCTATTATTTATACCATTCTAAAATTAATAGTTGATATTTATGGGTTCAAGAGCACTTGAAACAATGAAATTTGCCTGTCCAGTGTCCCAGATGAGACTGAGGTGTTTCTGTCTCAGACAGCCATTAATATAATTGCTATTCCAAATTAAAAACTAGCATAAAAAGATTAGTCATTTTGTACATTAAGAAATTTGGCTAATGAGTATCTTTTAATCTACTTCTGAGGTGTCTCAGTGTTCTGTGCTAAGCTACCTTTGATTCTGTGAATCTTTGCAAAATGACAAATAATCTCTACATAAGGTTCCACAAAAAGAAACCTTGTTGAGTTTCCATGTAATCTTTAGAGAGCACGAAGAAACTTGCACACATGGGCATTCGAACAACCTGAGACTTTAGACAATGAGAGCAAACAAGAAAAGGAAAATAACAGAAATAAAATACAAAATTTAAATTGCAGAATAACATTTCATCATTTTAGCATCTATAATGAGGTATTTCTTTGTAGGAGTCTTATAATTAGTGCCTTTTTTTTTTAATTTCTCATAGAAAGAATACCAATATGTTAATCCATACTTTCAAAGAAAAATTTTAAAAATATGAATTAATATTTAAAACACCACAAAAATTTATTCTAATTTTTTATTGTTCATACATCTTTGTAAACAAAATTGATTTGATATGTTACCAAATTAACAGAGTTTAGTAAATCCTTTGATGACAAGATTGTTTCTTAATTCTACTCAAATGTATTTTCAAAGTCATTTCAAAGTTACAGTTTCTACATTTTGTTTTCACTTGTTATAATGTTTTTGATTTTGTTGTTCTGTTTTTCAGTTGATGTATTTATTACTTAGGGTCACTTTTCAAGATTCCTTGCATTTTTAGTTTCTTTAGATGCAGATGGGAAATAAATTTCTACTCCAAAATCCTTTTAAACTGGATGAAAAATTTAAAATTATATACATGCATATATGTGAACCAATGAATGAAATAGAGAGATCACTTAAAGCAAAAAACAATAATTCAGGATGTAATTAAATACTCTTAAAAATAGGCGTGGATTTGCATTAAATTGATTTTAGCTCTGAAAGAATTTTTTTTTCTTTAAATAGGAGTCACTTTTTTTACAACAAAAATAGAGTCCCCCATAGTATTGAGGTTGAGCAATCATATCATTCAATGTTAGGGTTATAAATGTTCCGCTGAAGAGTGCAGTCCATATATAAGAATATTTTTCCAGTTTAAAGGTTCCAGTTTAAAGGTCCAAATTTGCATAAAACTAGTAATTTTCCAAAGTTAATACATTTAGCAATGTTTTTTGAATGATTTATACTAGCAATGTTTACCTATTTGTTAGTTACCAAGAATTCCTGAATTCAAACATAGCTTACCCACTGCCTCCCTATGGCTACCAAAGTACAAAACTAAATCTTCCCTTATGTGCAACACCTTTAAGTTGCTATATGTTGTTTTACTAGGGGAATGTATTGATTAAGGAAAAAAAAGCCAAATATTGAAAATCAGGAAGGGAATAGCACTTCTAAATTAAAATAATACATAACTGCTGATGGTACATTGTTATTTCTTCAGCAAAATCAGCATTCAGAATTTGAATTTGATCATGTGACTGAAATGGCAGTGACTTGAAAAATTTCTACATGTCTCAAATGCAAATAATTGAACTCCTCACTGTACTTTCTACTTTCTGTAGAAGTCTAAATCCCCATCCATAACAAATAAACAGAACTTTTTTTTAGTCATCTTCTGAGATTTAGCAAATTAAAACAATGCCCACCAAGCAGTACTTATTCCTTAAAATTGCACTACAAAACAATTGTAAATCACACACATTATTAGTTTCTTTGCAGTGCCACACCACAATAACCAGTCAATGCAGATATCACAGATCAAAAACCTTTATCCTCTCCTTAGTTCCACAAACATAATCATAAATCTCAGTCCTGATGTCAGCAAATACTAATTCTTAGCGGTACTTAGTGGTAGATCAGACCTGATAATTCACACAAATTCTACTAAAAAGTACCAAAGTGAACGAGGTCCAAAGTTACACAAGTGTGGCAGCTCAAGTTTTGAATAAGGGACACTGAAAACGCTTACCACCTTTGGAAAAGGCTCTGCTTTTATTTTCACACCAATGAAAGCAGACGGAGCTGCTTTAATTTTGAAGAACTAAGGTCCATGACCTTTCGCTCTCTTTCTCCAAAGTTCATCTATTTATAGATGGTTCTAGTGATTAGAAAAAATAATATGTGTACAATTGCAAGCAGTGATAAGTACTAGTAAAGTATTCACACGTGGAAGGAAAGGCAGAAAGTGCAGCAGAAGGTTTCATGGGCAGAATTTTTTAAGAATTAATCATTAAAGGAGAAATGAGATGTCATATAAGAAGGACTGGATAACAGTTAAAAAATGTGGTATTAAACTGAATGTTATTAAACGTAGGAAGATGCATTTCAGGAATAATGATGAAAATTAAACTGACAGCTTGGAGTGTTGTGTTCTTACACAGGTGTTTCTTGGACAGTTTCAGTACTCAGTACAATAAATAAGTCTGTGGGTCATGATCTTTAACCTAACTAATGTTCAAAAAAAATTTCAACAAGCTAGGAGTTATTTCTACAGAACTTGTCACTTCAAAGGTCCGCACGTCTCTGAAAACTCACCAAACTATTCCACTAGAAATTTTGTGAAGATGCCATATTTTTGTACTAAGGAACATTATCATTTTGTAAAAGCATAAAAAGACCTCAGCGTAGTAACCAACGAGTGAGTTAGAATTACTGTAAGGCCCAACTGTAACATGCCTGTGGAAGAGGAGAATGTGGGCTAATGTTCTATCACTGGAAGTATTACTACAGAGAAAATTAAAAGACAGGGGTAGTGGGCTGCACCCTGAGGATTGACACAGGCATATAAAGGCATAAGGGGAGGAGCAGGTGATCAATTATTTTGAGGGGCAACTTAGTGGCAGGAAAAACAGGGGGTAAACAACTTAGGGAGAAACCATTTTGAAGGACTTTAACGGGGGTATAGAGGGTTAAACAATTTTTCTAACTAACAGTAAATAGCTATCTTTTATAACCAAATGAACAATACCACTCAAAAAACACACAACACCACAAGTCATGTCAATAAGTTCAGTGAGATCTCATTTTTCAGAAAGACTGCAATTTTACATGTGCAGAGGCTGAGTTGGAAGACATAACAATGGTAGTTTTTTTATCATTTCAATTAAATACTTTAGTCAAAATGTTTTCATACTGAACTTTTAATGGGAAAACTTCCAATTCATGCATATTTTCCAGTAGATGGAAAACCAGAAACAAGTTTAATAATATATTTGCTGTACCAGTCTATTTGTATAAGAATTGCCTAGACTGGTCTAATTAAATTTTATGTATTGATAAGATAAAAAATGGGGGTTTATTCCTTCATCACAAAACCCCAATGTATACTTCATAGTATACTGTACTTTATATACTCCACTAGACTGTAGCATACATAGTATATACATCATGCTATAAGACATAAAAAAATCTATTGCAAAGACTTTTTCATCCTGTGGTGTGTGTTAGAACTAAAGTCTGTGAACTGGGAGGTGTGGTGGTGTGACAGACAAACTGCCTCTGTACAAGCCGGGTTAGGAATAGCAAAAATGTTTCCATAATGATCTTTGTGTCTGTTCTTATGTGGAGGAAAATGTTTATTAGTCAAACTGTATGTAAAGGGAAAAGGATAGTACAGAGGAAAGGCAAAAAAAGGTACTTGTATTTTGCCCAATATCAGTGAAAGGACAGTGTCAAAAAGCTATTCATTCAAATGCTTCTCATGAAGAACAATAGGGAAATGTTTGCAGAAATATTTGCCATCTGGATTTACTGCACAGACCCTAAGGTTTGTGTGTAGCTATAGGAGACTTTGAAAATATATTCTCAAACGTATTTATTTTTATACACAGCTTTTTTGAATTGTAAAGTGTCTGTTCTTAAACAGGAACGACAAGATATCACTAGAAACTTGTAGTACAATTTTGTGTCACACTACTTGTTAGAGTGTGACTCCTAAAACCTTCTTCTATGTCTATCCTGTCACTAACAATAGAGTTCTAGGTTTTTTTAAGATGCAGGGAGAAAATATAAAATATAATTTTAACTATTACTTGCTCTCAGCAACCTCTTTATCACTTTGCATGTTATCTAGATTGAAATAGAAAGCATTTACTGCATTCTTCAGGCACAGTAAGGCATAGGAGACCAGAGAAGGTACAGGAGGTACAGAATCTCCTATATAAGGATACTCCCCTTGGGTTCCATCTATTTTTTAGCACATAGAATAAAGCTGAAGATATCTTGCATTAGGACAAACCTGTGCTTCAGGAATTTGTGTCTTTAGCATTTTAGCCAAAGAACACCACTGCCTGGAGTTTTTTTACTATATACACACCAGTGTATAGTAAAAATGAGTAGCAATTCAGCTGCCCAAAAAACTGGTTGACAAGAGACTAAGTGGCTATTCTGATAAATTCAGGGGTGCCTTAGTAATGTCTAGAAAACATGATGATGTGAGCTTCAGAACACATTTTGTCTACCTTAAAATGATCAAGAGAGACATCCCCCAGTGGCTTGTACATTAGGGTTGTTTAGGACATTGTGGTAACAAAGTCGCAGGGGGTAAATATTGACATTGAAACACACATGAATCTGTTAGTGCTACTTAAAACAAAACATTTACTACTTATCTTTGCTGAAACAATTTCAAAACTGAACATGACAATAGGAAACTCACAGAGTAGAAATGAGCAGATATCATTTGGTCCTAGCTCAAACCACCTTTTTTCTAAAATGTGTTAAGAGGCCATCCCTGAGAATTACCTGTCAACAAGGTCACCAATTTCAAAAATGTTTTGGAGTGACTTAATACTTGCTTCTTTCAGTAGCTTAATAAAACTATGTCTGGCAGGGAGTTTTTGCAAATCAAACACCGCTGGAGTGTTTCAACTAACAACTTTTCAATCTCTGGAAGTGTTGGGTGGGACTTTCAGCAACCTAGTCTAGTGGGAGATGTACCTGCCCATGGCAGGGGATTTGGAACTCAATGATCTTTAAGGTTGCTTCCAACCCAAACCAAACCTATGTCATTCTATGATTCCATGTTCTATAAACTTGAGTACATGAAAAAGAAAATAATAGGAAAATCTAAATAATCTCTGAAAGAGTCTTTTTTCTTTAATTTGGTAAATCTATGAATTGAACCACTTTAATTTAGCTTGAACTATATACAAGAACTGATGTATTGACAATGAAAGAGTTAAAAGATATTCTGAAAACAATGGCTAATGAGAAATACTCTAGTGATACACCAAAAAAGGACCTAAGTAGTAAACTGTATATGACATCATTCTCAGTTCTAAAAGCCTGGTTTATTTTAATTTTATTTCACAACGGTTTGCTCATAATACTGTATTTCCATTTATTTATTGATGTGGGTTTTATCTATTAAGAGACTTAATAAATGTTAAGTTTGATTGTTTATTTAAAAGGGAAAGCTGTACATTTAAAGGAGTCCTTACTTGTTAAAAATGTATTTAAGTCTCACTTGAACATACCTTCAAACCCTCCTGGTTAGCAATACATTAAAATAAATAAACGGACAGTTTTATGAAGCATGCCAATAAAATATACCAATAAAAATCCAATTTACTTAGCTAGGAATCTTACTCCAGTTCTTAGCCTCTGAAGATCCAAAAGGTTCTTGGTTGCTCTTCCAATTTGCTCCTGGTTCTTTTTGACACATACATTATTAGGAAATCTAAGTACATATAAATAAATAAAGGGGTTTATGCTGCAGTATTTATGATACAGCAAAAAACTGCCTCAGCACCTAAGTCATCATTTCAATTCTTTTCAATACTGCTATCTTGATATTTGTTTGGGAAGCTTTAGAACAGAGATACATCAAATTGCTCAGGGTATGTGTGGCTAGGTCAAAGACCAAAGTTCTGAGCTAACAAAGTGTCATGATCAGTTTTTAACCCAAGGTCTGTTTATGTCTCTGCTGGTTTGTGTTTAAACTGAGGAATTACAAGCAAGTTGCAAACTATTGCTGTTATTATCAGTACTGTAGAAAGAGCTGCCAAATATTTCAGTACATTCTTGCACAGTAATTGGTATTCAACTGTCATTCTTCACCTAATGGGGCTGAATAAACTCTTGATATCATTCAAATGACATAAAGCTTTGATGATGGAGACAGCTTACATATGGGCAAAGACTAATGTGGAAAAGAAACTGAAAAGAAAGGAAGCTGATGTAAGTAACAAAATTTTCAACTAACCTTTGTTTGTAAAACTTTAATTTTCAATTCGATCTCAAGGCCATAGAAAGCTAATTTTCAGAGGACTCCTACCATTATTTTAAAGCTCCACAGATGTCATGGTTTTACACAACTTGAGTAATCCTTAGACAGGTTTTTGAAATTCTATATATTGTTGTAGTTTAGGAATGGTATTCCCCAGTTTAGTGTTCCAGCTGAAACACTCTGTGCTCGCTCCTCATTCATCCTCCTCCTTCCCCAGCGTAGGGCTGGAGAGAATGGGAGGCACAAAAGGTAAAGATCATGGATTGAGATAGCAACAAATCATTGGAAACAGCAATGAGATGAGAAAACAAACAGTAACAACAATATTAATAATAGAGAGTACAAGAAACAAACAATTCACATGCAGGTGGTCACCCCCAGCAATACCCCACTGCACCATCGTGCTACACCACCTGGGAGAGACCCTGCCCCTGTCCTTGCAAAATGATTTGAGTTGGTATGGAATAACCTCTTGGGCCTAGCCATGCCCCCTCCTGGCTACTGCAAAAATTAGCCCTGTCTGGCCAGGACATACATGAATGTTGGAAAGAATTAGCTAGGAGATACCCAAGGGTAAGTGGGAAGCAGGGGAATGAGAAGTACTACTTATGGGTGGGAAGCAGAAGCAAAACAAGTCACTGAACCAACAGCTTAGGATAGTATATTCCAGTTGTAAAATAAAGAGCTTGATACAGGTTTGCCAAGTCTGGCATGTTACTCACTCTCAAGAAACAGAAAGTTTTGAAATCTATCATCATGACTGTGACTCAAGTACTAGATTTTGAGCAGGACATACAGTTCTAATGGGATCATACTGACCCTGGGAACTACTTCCTTTAATATGTTTGTGCTGTACCTTCCTATTTCTTTGCTTAAATGAATGAAAAAGCCTGAAAACGGAGTATATTTGCTGCCAGCTAACTGTGAAGCATGTAGAAATGACTGAAGAGGAACAACAGGTATGCATGTTAAACCTTTTATTAGGTAAAATATATTTTCTACTTAAATGTCAGTTTTTCACGTTACTTTTTGTTCTTTACAACTATGGCAGGTAGATCAAAATATGATAATCCTGTGATAAAATCCATATTTATTTATTAATTTACATCACACTAAGTCAAACACTTGTAAAACAGCTTAGATGTCTTGGATGCTTTATCTTCATATGTTCATTGTTGTAAAGCCCGTATGTTGAAATACATTGATGGATATAAAATTATCAGAACTCTGAAAATTGAAAGGATACATGAGGACAGACCTTCATGAATGTGAAACTTTGTGCCTATCATGATTTAACCCCAGCCATCAACCAAGCACCATGCAACCACTTGCTGACTCCATCACTAAAGGGATGGGGGGAAGAGTCATAAGGGTAAAAAGTGAGAAAACTCATGGGTTGAGACAAAGACAGCTTAATAGGGAAAGCAAAAGCTGCACTTGTAAGCAAAGCAAGACAAAGGATTAATTCACTGTCTCCAACCAACAGACAGGTGTTCAGCCATCACCAGTAAAGCAGGGCTCCATCACATGTAGCAGTGTCTTGGAAAGTAAAATATCATTGTGCCATGGGTACCCACTTTCTTTTTCCCCCGGCTTTGTATGCTGAACATGATACCATATAATGTGGAATTGGGGGTGAATAATATGCTGGTTTTGGCTGGGGTAGAGTTAATTTTCTCCACAGTAGCTCTATGGGCTGTGTTTTGGATTTGTGCTGAAAACAGGATTGACAATATAGAGATGATTTTGTCATTGCTGAGCAGGGCTTACACAGAGCTAAGGTCCTTCCTACTTCTCCTACGGCCATGCTGGCAAGGAGTCTGGGGCTGCACAAGGAGTTGGGAGGGAACACAGCCATAACAGCTGACTCCAAATGGCCAGAGAGATATTCCATAATACATAGTGTCATCCTTACTTTGTAATACGAGGGAAGCAGGAAAGAAAAGACATTTGGAATGAGGGCTTTGTCTGAAAAAAAAAACCAAACAAAACTGTGATGAAGGCCTGTTTTCCTGGAGACGGCTGCATACGTGCCTGCCCATGGGAAGCAGTGAATGAATTCCTTGCTTTGTTTTGTTTGTGCACACAGCTTTTTCTTCACCTATTAAAATGTCTTTATCTCAACCCACCAGTTTTCTCATTTTTACTTTTCCAATTCTTTTCCTATCCTGCTGATGAGGGAATGAGTGAGCAGTTACATGGTGCTTATTTACCAGTTGAGATTAAATCATGACAGTGCCTAAATAAAAAGCTAGGATTTGTTCTACTTCTTCTTTGTATTACTATTTTATCCTTTATGTATACTGCCTGTGTAGATGTCCTCTGAGAATGTATAAAGGCATGCACAACCACACAGTAACAGATGCCCTATATATTAAATCATCACTCTAATTTTACAAGAGCTTACAAGCCAAAATAACAAAACTTGAAAGAAGAATGAGGAACATTAAGTAATAGATATTTTTTTTATTAGCTCAAATTTGTATGTCCAGTAACTCAAATCTTTATGGCCACACTGACAGTGAGATTCAAAACCAATAATATGAAGAGGAGTTGGAAGGGGAGAAGAGCTGAATGTGAAGGCATCACCAGAGCCTGGCCATCCATATTTTGATTCTTGTTTGTTTTAATGGTTTCTTGAAATGTTACCTGGTTCCCCACAGCATTGCTCTCAAGAAAAAGAATTAATGAAAAAAACATAATCCCTGACTGAGGACATGTTAATACAATACAGTTTTCTTAGGGCTGCAGTCCAATTAATTATATTCTAATACAATCCTAATCTTTCAATGAATCATTTACCTGTGATACTCATGTAAAATCAAGATCAGGGCCATACATTTTGAAACCACATGAATACCCTTAAAATATAAGAAACCTGTTTTATTTTATATTGTGCTTTGTACAATGCAAAAAAACCCCAAAATGTTTCCTAGAGAGAAAGAGATTGTTTTTAAGTGAGTATCAGCAAGTTGATAATTTGTCTTTTCATATAATCTCACCAACCCTGCCTTCCTGAATTATGTTGATGGACAATTTTTAATGTGAACAAAAATACTTCACAAGTATGAGTGGGGCAACCCTGGGGAATGAGATGCTAGAAAGCAGTGCTACAGGAAGGGACCTGAGAATACTGGTTTAAGGAAAGTTGAACACGAGCCAGCAGTGCCCTGGCAGCCAGGTGGGCCAACCCTGTCCTGGGGGGCATCAGGCACAGCATCACCAGCTGGGCAAGGGAGAGCATTGTCCTGCTCTGCTCTGCTCTGCACTGGGGCAGCCTCACCTTGGGTGCTGGGGGCAGTTTTTGTTACCAGAATACAAGACAGGTATTAAACTATTAGAGATCATCCAAACAGGGCAACAGAGATGGTGAAGGGCCTTGAGGGGAAGCCATGTTGAGGTTGCTTGGTCTTTCAGCCTGGAGAAGAAGGGAGATATTGCAGTCACAACTTCCTTGTTAGGGAAAAGGGAGGTGCAGGCACTGATCTCTTGTCTCTAGTGACAGTGACATGACCTGAGGGAATAGCCTGAAGTTGTGTCAGGGGAGGTTTAGATTAGATATCAGGAAAAGGTTCTTCTTCCAGAGGTTGCTTGACACTGGAAGAGTCTCCCAGGGAAGTGGTTACAGCTCCAGTGTGACAGAATTCAAGAAGCATTTGGACAATACTTTCAGGCACATGATGTGACTTGGGGGTGGACTTGTGCAGGGCAGGGAATTGGACTTGATAATCCTTGTGGGTCCCTTCAAACTCAGAATATTCTGTAATATGCCATTTTAAAGACCAAAACAATTGCTTATAGACTAACATAAAAAATAGATAATGAGGATCAACAGGTTAAGCATTAATAAATTCACTGCTCATGGTAGGATACCGAATAGATTTCTGTTGTTTACTCCCTCGCCAAGAAGATGAATAAGGGATGACTGCTGTTACTTATGAAATTCTGCTGCTCCTTTTACTTTGCCAAGTTGCTGGTTTTCAACTCTCTGTTTTTCCCTAGGATTTCTTACCCTTTCATATCAGTGTTTTCCCTCTTGAATCCTTGATCTACTAACTACCCAGTCTCAATAGTCTTCTCTCTGTCTGAAATTTTGCCTTTCTTACCTTGAATGGCTTACAGCTTATGCACTTTCTGATGGCTCCTTCCTACTGCTTAGCAGTTTTCTCAAAAATCTAAGCCAAGGTTGCACAGCTGTTCTCTATCAAAACCAGGCTTTGTATCACAGCCAAGTGAATCCCTGGGAGGAGTGTTACACCTATGCTGGTTCATTTGACTGGGTCAGGGACCATCAAAAGGTACTGGAAGACAAAAAACCTGTAATTAAATTACTGCGACATTTAGCAGTTTGGTCAGGGACAACTACTACTCCCCAGGTCGTACCTGGGCATGATTTCAGGGGTAGTATTGCACAGTAACTCTTAACACCACATAGTTTTGAAATGGCTTCCCAGTAGTGGGGTGTGAGAGAGTTTATTAATGCAACTTCAACACCAAAGAGAAAATACAGGCATGTACAATTGATTTGCCAGAAGGCCAGTGGCATCCTGGCCTGTATCAGGTGTGATGCGGCCAGCAGGAAGATTCTTCCCCTGTACTCAGCACTTGAGTGTTGTGTCCAGCTCTGGGCTCCTCAATTTAGAAAGGATGTTGAGATGCTCAGACACATCCAGAGAAGGGCAAAGAGGCCAGTGAAGGGTCTAAACCACAAGACCAGTGAAGGGCAGCTGAGGGAGATGGGGGGGTGTTCAGCCTGGAGAAAAGGAGGTTCAGGGGAGACCTTAACCCTCTCTACAACTCTCTGAAAGGAGGATGTAGCCCGTTGGGGATCGGCCTCTTCTCCCAGGCCACCGGTGGCAGGACAAGAGGACACAGTCTTAAATTGCACCAGGGGAAGTTTAGACTAGGCATTAGAAAAACAATTCTTTACAGAAAGTGTGGTTGGGCATTGGAATGGGCTACCCAGGAAAATGGGGGCATTGTTGCCCCAGAGGTGTTTAAAAACAGACTGTATGTGGCACTTAGTGCCCTGGTTTAGTTGGTAAGCTGGTGCTAGGTCATAGGTTGGACTTGATGATCTCCAAGGTCTTTTCCAACCTAGTTGATTCTATGATTCTGTGATTAATGCAGACTTATCCTATCATATCACCAATCTGATATCAGCAACAATGTGAAAGAGGAAAGGGGCATACAAACTAAAAACAGAATTAATATGTTATCCATGATGTCAGCTATAGTGAACATATTCCAATTATAATGAGACACTTTCAGGAGATTTGGGGAGTGAGAATACTTGATTGTCCAAAACAACCAATCTCACTACAATTCAATAGCAAAATCCACAAAGTGTAAGGGGAAAAAAAAAAGTTTGCCAAATGAGGACAATTTTATTTTAAACCATATACAGTTTTTTTTCCTGAACAAATATGCAAGAACATGAATGCATGCACGCATGAAACAGAATATGTTTCAGTGAAGGTTGCTAACACATTCCTCCCAAAATAACTTCAAAGAATTAACATAATGAATGTGTAAATTGAAGCAGAAACTTGTTACATTTTTGCTGCCCTACAAGTTGAAAGCAGCTTGGCTGATTTGCTTTGAACTTTCAAAATATTCCTCTTTTGTAGTTTCAAACCAGGCAAAAGAATTTTCAGGACATATAGTATAACTTTAAACAATAACAAAGGTACTGAAAGTAGGCCAACAAGTGGAATATTGGTTGAATCTTTAACTAGTCTCATTCTTTCAAGTTCTGCAGATTGATTCCATACTCTGCAGAAACATGCAAAATTTAAGTTTTTATGTGGGTTTGCTTAGCATTGACACAAAGCTAAATTGAGCCATTCCTTTTGATTTGCAATGTATTTTAGACAGCTCTTCTCCAGCCACCAGAATATTCTGCATTGTTAATGTTGAAAGAATTGGAAGAAAAGAGAAACAAAAAGAAAATGAAAAGAAAAAAGAAAAGAAAAAAAGAAAAAATACTTATTTTGTAGTTATTCCATGTTTACTCAAAGGGAAATCAGGTAATGTGTATCACAGTGCAGTTTACAGAGAAAAGAACAGAAGTAAATTAAAGTCAAAGAGTAGTAACTCCATATGCCACAGATTGTTGAACACCTGTTTTTCTCTAACACCCTGGAATCCATTAGGAGGGCAATGTTAGACTTGTGGAAGGGGAGCTTGTGATGTTAAAACCACAAGCTATATTTCATAAAAAATTTGTTTGTAAGGCTAGAACTGGCACATCATATTATAAGACAAAAGAGCAGAGAAGTTGAAGTTTCACAGCTCTATGATGCCTGGTTGCTTATTATTGTTACTGGTCTTATTGTTTTTATTGCTGTTTTATGCATTTTCTTATTTTGCTTCCAGGCAGTTTTTCCGCCGGTTTCTTTATTGTGCTTTTGTACATAGCAATCAATGATCTTGTTTCCATATCTAGTCCTACAGGAGACCTATGTTCTCTCACTCCATCTGCCATCAGCCTCTCAGGTAATAAATGAGAGAGATGATAAGCACTCTGCTTGCCTCCCTCAGGTGCTCTGACTCACTCTTGTGGAAGAGCTTTTTGCTTGAGGGATCCTGGCTGCTGGTGCTTTCCTCCTTTTTTCTCTCTCCTGCACCAATGAATAGCCAAAAGCAGACCATGGGACCATAACAGCTAGCCATCTGTTTTGTCTGCAAACTAAAAAAAGCATCAAAAACTTTGAAATAATTTACTCTCATTGTGAATTTATTTATTAAAAGTGTTATACTCCATGAACCAAGAGAAGCAGGAGAGAACTAGAGAACAAGAGATAGTTATTGTTTATCACTGAAGTTTTCCAGTCATAAAAGAATCAGAAAGCAGAAAGAAAAATTAAGTAATTTAAGTAAATTCTTCTTCATGAGTTTTGCAAACGTGTGCTCTCCCATCACTGATATTTTAGCATTATTTTACACCCATATATGCATGCATCTTTTAAAAGGTACAAAATGCACTCATGAAAGGTAGTAGGACACTCAATAGACTTTGAACCCTTTGAGTTAAAGTCTGCAACAGAAAAAAAAAAAAAATTAAAATTTAGCTCTATTTAATCATACTATTTTTTGATCATCATATTTCTTTTCAGGCATTACTTCCAAAACACAGACATAGTCTTAAAAAAACTTGGAAAATATAGCTTGAAAAAAATTTAAGAACTGTAAATGTTTCATTATTATAGGATAAGATTTCAAGTAAAAAATACAGAAAAAGCAAATTTAGTCAAAAGTGTTAAAAAGGAAGAAATCTCACACAATCACATAATGAGATGTGTTAGAAACTGAAATAGATGGTGCCTTCAAATGATGGAAATTATATCAGTGACATTAGCGGACTAAATGTCTTGGTAAAAACATTTTCAATGAAAAAAAAAAGTTTCTGAGTAAAATTGCTTAGATATGATGTCAAATTATTATGGTTATCATCAAGAATATCAGTCACTTCAAAATTTGCTTCAGTTTTAGCTAAGCAAAACAAATACCTTTGTCAGCATTTCCCCCCCTCCAATCTTTTGCCATGTCAACCAAATTGCGTATTGGGCCTTATAAGTGACTTTGGTATTTATTTCAGCCAAGAATCTGAAATATTTCTTTTCTTTTTTTTTTTTTTTCCCAACCTAAATTTTTTATTTGTATTAGTATTGTTTATTTATTGCAAATAAATATTATCCCACTATTTCCAGATGCTCACATGGGGAAAGCTGCTTCTCACAACCATAAAATCACAAACGAGTGTCTGGAAAATTTTTAAAGATCCTTTGATTCTCAGCAGATCTCAGGCCAAAGAAAGCTCCTAAATATGATATGGTTGTGTTTTTCAAAAGAATCTGCCCAGGTCTTTGAGAGGCAGGACTAAAAGAGAGTGACTAACAGCTACTTAGGGAAGATTAGATCAAGCTATTGTTGGATGAGCACAAAACTCCAAAAATCTTTCTTGTTATTTCATTGGGAAAAAAAGGTGCTGATTTGTACCTTTGGCTGCCAGAGGAGCAACAGCCCAGTAATAGCTTATTAGTCAGAATGTGAGAACCTGTTTGAGGTAATTCTGATTACATGAGGGAAAAAAACCCAGAATACCATGTCTCTCATCAGCAGGAAAAAAGCTGAATTACCTTTTCCAATTTCTGGTTTCATTGATTATACAAAGTTTAAACCAAGTATGTTCAAAAATGCCTTACACTCTGGAAAAAAACAACTGACCCATGAACAACTGGTTTTGTTCATGGGTCATCACATGAGTGTGTGATAATACTTGAAATAAGAAAGATTTTATCTCCCATTCTTTTGAGGAAATACTGAAAGTTGTCAGGTTTTGTTAAAAATGACAAGAGGGACGTATAAAACATTACTACAGTGGATTGACCAGTTAAACTGAACATCTTTACTTGTTTTAATATAGTGGTTTGAAAATAAGCATTGCTGCTATGTAACTAAATTGATTTTGTAATATTCCATACTTCAAAAGTTCAATTTCTCTTTATTCTCTGCATTTCCCAATTTGCAAGTAATGCTTTTGGGGACACTATAAATAGTTTCTCAAACATTTGAAGTTTATCAGTTTTGAATCATTTTTACTACCCAATGAATTTGCCCCTCTACACTGATGTGTATGCACACATGCAAACTCCACACACCTTTCAACATACCTTTCAACATACTGTTGTAATAGTAGAGGAGACAATAAACTGAAAAGAAAAGAAAATTGCGCAATTAGTATAATGATCTATATTGTTTGTGCTGCAACCAATGTGCTTTTGTACTCAAGACACAACCTTGAAAAAACTACAGGTTGCAAAGAATATATCTGTGTGTTGAAATAAGAGAGCTTACCACTAATTTATCAAGTGTTTAATTTAGTCATAGATTGGTAAAATAAAAAAGTCTATAGGACATCCAGTCTGACCAGCATATTACAAGTAATTACATTTTTCTTCACTGATTTTATGTCAAACCCAGCAATTTTTCTGTAATGTATCTTTTATGAGTAGCTTGCTTGCATCTGAACTAATCAAGATATTTTAAATATCTTCCTATTTTCATAATTTTTCATTTTTTTATTTGTGCGGATTAAGCCTTCAACCATTTTGTTTCCTTCATTCTAGTAGAGCATTATCCTTTTATTTTTTTATTTCCTTCTTTGCTTATGAAACCTTACATCAGTGTCTTGATTACAAATGAGTGAAACAATATCATAGCATGAATCTGACCACAAGCATCTGGACAAACAGGTGATGGCTTAAGTTTTAGCTTTCATATTTTCCAGATTCTGTACTGCATTAGTACATAAATCTGAACTTCATATAAAGTGTTTGCAAGTTCTCTTCACAGTTTAATTAGACAAAAAAAATCTTTTCCAGCCTGAAAACCAAGGACACCATTGCAGCTTCAGGGCCAAAAAGTACAAACAACAGTGAATTGAGCAGAGCAATCTTGAAGGATGGGACTTCTGATGCTGTTATTGACAACTAACCCCAATGTGTAAATGGACCAAAACCTATAAAAGTGTGAAAACTCGTGACTGGTTGTCCATCCTGGGTCTGCCTTGGGTCCATCTTGGGCAGAGCCCTGGCTGGGCTCTTGTACTGCCCAAGGTGTATCCTTTGAAAGTCTTTTAATAAATACCTACTTTATTTCTTTGACTCTGTCCAGCCTCTGTGCTAGGTAGGCTCTTCAGGCATCACAGGTGTGTGGAAAAAATTAGTTTATCCATTCTGTTGCTATTAACATACTGTCTGGGAGGCTTTCAAGTGAGCATAGCTAGTACTGTCTGATGCAATGCCTGAGTATAGTCCAAGGATTTGAGGCATCAAAAGGGGGATCAGTGCTAGTGCTCAGTCTGTATAGAGCTACGTGGTTTCTGAAGGGACAGCGTAATTGTATGATTCATGACTTGCTGAGTGATATGGATTATCAATAACTTCCTTGAAATGCACTTCTGTGAGTGTGAAATCAGTTTGTAAAAATGATGAGGAAATATTATAATTTGATTTAAAAGAGCTGGGAAAGTGAATTTGAAATGTTTTATATCAAAATTAATCACATTTTTCGCCTTAGTTGCACTCAGAATAATGAGAGACTGTGTGGTTAATTTCTCCTCCATATGACATATGATTTACAAGGGTATGTGCAAACTATAGCACTTAAATCTCACTGATAGCCCAGCAGGACACCACTGTTTAGAAGCCAAAAAACAATATTAATAGTAAAAAATTCAGGAGAGCTTTTGAATGAAGTCATGTTGAATGAGTATACAAAGAAAAGGGGCTCTAGATGTAGCATAGAGAAGAATTATACAGAATTTTAAGGTAGCAAGTCTCAAAATAAATAAATAAATAAATAAATAGACATGACTACATGAAAATAATTTCTGGCAAAAAATGAAAGGGAGTATTTTAAGCCACATAAATGCTAGCTCCAAACACAGGGCTAAATCTAAAAAGATTCCTACATCCACTCAATCTTGCTTTAAGCATCAGGATTAACTGTAGAAAATGAAAAACTGCAGTAATAGAACTTAATGAAAATTCAGGAGTTCTCATCTCTCATGGAGTCTTCCCTTGCTACACAGTGATGCTACACAAAAACATGGGAAAGCTGAGGCAGGGAAAACAGACATAAAATTAAATTTACTGAGTTTCAATTGACTAGAGGTTATGGCACAGCTCAGTGGGGGTTCTTCCTGTACATGGTTGATAAGAGAAGCCAGTTAAATTCTTCTTCAGCTACCTACTTTTTGTTAGCTAGAAGAAGTCCCTGAGTTGTTGCCCCCCAAAAATTTCCATTGCAGAAGGAAAGTCCTCAATTTTTAAGTTATTAGGCATAAGTCTCTGATGGGGGATCGGAGAATGGAAAGACTCTGCTGTCACAAAACCAGAAATGATCTCTTTTATTTCTTTGTCAATCTGTGTAGGATATTGGGGATAAATATGTATGTGAACACCATAGAGAAAGTTTCCATCTCTCAGGGAGTCTTGCCTAGCCACACAGAGATGCTGCACAACAACGTAGGGAAGGCTGAGGCAGTGAAAACAGACATCAAATTCTCAAACTAGCAGGATATTGGGGATAAGTATGTGGACACTGCAGAGAAACTTCTCAGTAACTGAATCCTGTAAAGCCATCCAAGGCAAGTTTCTAGCAACTTGCTTGTATTAAGACACATTAGGAAGCTCACCAGAATTATAAAATCATGGAAAAGTATGAGTTGGAAGAGACCTTGAAGNTGTTTGTATTAAGACACACACATGTCTTAATACAAGTCTTGTATTAAGACATGTGTGTGTCTTAATACAAACAAGTTGCTAGAAACAAGGAAGCTCACCAGAATAATAAAATCATAGAAAAGTATGAGTTGGAAGAGACCTTGAAGATCATCTTGAAGATCATCTAGTTTATCCTCTGCCATGGACAGGGATATCTTCCACTTAGATCACTATGGTCAAAGTCCTGTCCAGCCTGACTTTTAACACTTCCAGGAATGGGGCATGCACAACTTCTCTGGGCAACTTCTTACAGTGTCTCACTGTCCTCATAAAAAATTTCTTCCTTATATTTAATCTAAACCTATTCTCTTTTTGTTTAAAACCATTCCCCTTGTCCTATCACTGCAGGCTTTAGTAAAACCTCTATCTTTAGAGCCCGCTTGAAGTATTGATATACCACAGTAAAGTCTTCTATGAATGCTCCAAAAGTGGATTACACCCCTGAGTGCGTAACATTGATTGCTACCATGCAAACTAATTCTCTTCACCATCTTGAAATGGCTTTTTCCTTGATAATGTTTTCAAAAAAAAAAATAAAAATCTTGACTTATGTTAAAAAACACTGTAACTTCAAATTTCTCCAGTATCCCATTAAATGTACTGTAAGCATAGCTACATAGTTTTAAAAAAAGGGTATTCACAAGCATGATTATCTCAAATTATCCAAGAAACATGAGAAGAATAAAATGAGGGAAAAAAGTGGTCAGTGAAGGAATAAGGTGTCTTTGGTATTGACTATAATATTTTCACATACATCTTTACATTTCTAAAATATAAATTTAATGAGAAATTTCAGAGTTAGTAAAAGGGCAAATTTTTATGCTTTAATATCAAGTCAAATGCTTTGCAAAGTCTAATGAGAATTTCACCTCTCTATGTCAAACCAGGAATGGGAGATAAAGTAAATATAAAGGGTAAGGGCTTGCCAGGCCAAATGACAATATCTTGTCCAAAACTTTTAAATTTCCTTCTAAAATGGATTTTTTGTTTATATAGTATCAGCAAAAACCACACTGGAAGACCTCCTAAAATTACAGCATAGGTGACATTTCCATGAGAACATCTGGCAGGTTTGACAATTAAATGACACATTGTGTAAACAGAAAAAATAATGCAGACCCCCTACTATAAAAATTATTTTTCTTCAGATTGAGTCTGTAAGACCTTTAAATGTTTAGCTATAAATTTCCTCTTATTGAATATGTTAACATGATTGACAGTGAAGGAAATATATATGTGGAACCTTTGAACAAAAAAAAATAAAACAGAAAATACAATTTCATTCATTTCAAAAACATAAATATATGTATGTGCAAACATATATGTATGTTTATATGTATGCATACACTTATATATGTGTTAAAGAAAGTATCTTTCAGATATCTCTTTGATAATGTACCTCATCATTAGCTATGTGAATGTGGCAGATTTCAATTAAGATTTAAACATTTTTTGCTTAATCTTCCACTAAATTCTAAAAATATGTTTATTATCTATCCAGATTGTATGCAGCTAACTGATTTGAAAAAAAACCACATGTATATATATATAAATCTATATAAATACAATCCAAAACAAAATGTAAACCCCCTCATAACTCATAGATGTTTGGGATTTTTTAAATGCATGCATTTTTAGAGGATTGATCTACCTTACAAGTTGTTTTTTAATAAGAAATCTCTAAAAAAAGATGCATGTTAACTCATGCTGTTAACAGCTTTGTAGACTCAGTTCTTTATAAATTGTTCTTATAAATGTTTAGAAAGAAAAAATATCACAGATTGCTGAACACTTTTTACCATATTGTTTTCTTTTACAGATTTCTTTGGTTAAAAATTAGGTCAATAGTCAATCTGTTAACAATTTTACAGCATGTTTTGAAATATTAAATATTATTTGGACTAATTTTTTCTATTAATTTTTTAAAAATATTTACAAAATGTTTTCTCTTTTCACTAAGAAAAACAGCATTCAGTCTTGAGGCTTGATATGGTTAAAATACATAGAAGCAATGTGACTTTGAACTTTATCACAGTGATTGGGAAGAGCAGAATATTAACTATGACTCAGCCCGAAGTTTCTATTTCCAGCCCAGTGAATTGCAATGATTTAAAAGTTATTATTGGGTCATATTTTGGCCAAGCTCTTCCAGGACCATATTTTAAAGTGTCTTTATAAATGCTTTAGATTATTTAGAGAGCCAGGAAATTGAATTTTTGATATTGTGAAAAAAAATAGGTGTAGTACATGGAGTTTTATGACAATGTTACACATCAAATTATATATCTGCACAATTTTTCTACATCCCTATAGCCATAAATGACCTCTCTGTAAAAGTAGAAACTTAGTTTAATTTGGAAATATAATAATTCATTCATTATCCTATAATTTCAGAGCAAACCCAGTATCATTTATAGGAATAGATTGTTATTTCATTGCCCGCTGAAAATCTGAATTTCTTTTTAGCAAAATCTGCCTTTCAAAAGAAAAAAATTTAGTCCTAAAAAACCATAAAAACTTCAGCTTCCTGGGTTTTATATATTAGCATTTTGTCCTCTGACTTGTATTTTTTATAGTAACTAATTAACAGGTGGATGTCTTCTAAAAACTAAAGTTTCAAAATGTAATTTTCTATTACTGGTGGTTAACAAACAGAAATGAAGCATGGTCATACTCCAAAACCTAGAGACAGATAAGCAGCACATGCTTGATTTTTTGTGAGAGAATGCCCCTTGTTTAATGGCCACATTTGTTTCCTTTCACATATTGTTTTTTTCTTATGTGAGATCTTAGACACCATTTCATGTGCAGGAATACCACCATTATTCTTCCTTGCAGTCAATGTTTCTTCCTTTCTACACTTCTTTTACACTTTGTGTACTCGCCCATCTCCTTCTTTCTGCCTCTCCCCTGAGTGATCTCAGTAATGAAAAGTGTATAGGAAGGAACAGGACATAAGTAAAGTTCAAAAGATTTCTTGGTTGTAAGTTTCAAATGATCAATAATTCCAGTCCTTAGAAAGCCAACCTCCAGCCTTTTCTACTGGAAGGGCATGAGACCTATGTTACAGGTAACTTGGTTATCTCTTGTCTGGATATGGCATATGCTAGCAAACAGAAAACAAACGTTGAAAACACAATGGAAGATAGTATAACTATTGAAAGGGCACATATATTCTCTCCCATATTAGTTATTATAGTTCTTTCCCAGACCATTCATAAATGTATATCAGTGACAATTGGTGTCCCTCAGGGATTTGTGTAATGATGGAAGAACTGTTATTTAGTATCTTCATTAATGATATATTATGAAGGGATCAAGTGCTCCCTCAGCAAATATGCAATGACTCCAAGTTGAGTGGTGCATTTGGCACTACCAAAGGATGGAACATCATCCAGAGGGACCTGGACAAGCTCCAGAAGTGGGCCCATGGTAATTTCATGAGGTTTAACACCACTAAGTGCAAGGTGCTGGATTTGGATCAAAGAATGGTATTAATATAGGCTGGGGTATGAACAGATCCAGAGCAGCCCTGCCAAGAAGAACTTGGGGATACTGGTGGATGAGTGGCTGGGCATGTCCTGGCAACATGTCCTTGCACCCCTGAAAGCCAGACTTATCCTGGGCTGCACCAAAGCAGGGTGTCCAGCAGGGTGAGGGAGGGGATTTTGCCCCTCTGCCCTTGTGAGACCCCAACTTGAGAGCTGCATCCCGTTCTGGGGTCCCCAGCACACAGACCTGTATTATTAAATCCAGAGGAGGCCCAGAAAAATGGTAAAAGGGATGGAGTTTATTATTTTTCCCACGAGGAAAGGCTGATAGAATCATGTTAGTTCAGCTTGGAAAAAAGACTTTGGGATGACTAAATTGCAGCCTTTCAGTCCTATAAAAAAACCTACAAAGAAGATGGAAAGGGACTTTTTACAAGAGCATGTAGTGACATCACAAGAGAATGGATTCAAACTGAAAGAGAATAGATTTAGATTAGATATTAAAAAATTCTTTTCTGTAAGGTCAGTGAGGAACTGGAACAGGTTGCCCAGAGAAGTTGTGGATGTCCCATCCTTGTAAATGTTCAAGTTCAGGTTGGATGGAGCTCTGAGGAACTTGATTTAGTGGGAGGTGTCCCTGTCCCTGACAGGGAGTTGTCCCTTCCAACCCAGGCAATTCTATGATTCAATTATTCTATTATTAGTTCCTGTTGAGAATTTTTTGAAAGAAAAATCCTTCTTTCTAGTCAATATTACTCAAAATAAAGATATGTTACTTTCAGCATAATGAAGTGATTCTTTTGAAGAATGCCAAGAGGATTTTAATAATGACATTAATGGAGGAAGTTGATTCAATTTCCTTCTTATCAAATCAGACTACTAGTCTCAGACTGAAATCTTACAAGTACAATTTTCTGAAGCTATAAGAAATTCTCTGAATACATTAGTAGAACTGCAAAATGGATATGTTTCTATTCATCTGTTTTTGCAACAAATCCACCCTGTCCCACTAGTTCTTTCAAAAAAAAAAAAANTAAAACAACACCCCCCCCCCCCACGAATTCTTAAAAAAAAAAAAAAAAAAAAAAAAAAAAAGATAAAGAACAACAGCTGTATGATGGTGAGGTTACAGAGAATTAAGGTGAGGGAAAATGGAAGGACCCAAAAAAGCAGTAAGGAGAACCTTGGCTCTGACCCTGTTCCTTCACTGACAGAGAAAAAAGTGTTCCCAGTGTTCCTCTGGGACACTCTAACTCCAGAATGATTTCTCCCTTTATTTGTGTCTATGAGCAGAGTACTTACTATACTTGGAAAACATATTTTAAATGGCCTGAAAATCAGTGTCTGGTCGCATTTTCCTATTGATACAGGCTCTTTTTTTTTTTTTTTTTT
>VZRH01003327.1:234584-288776 GCA_013397555.1 Urocynchramus pylzowi | reverse complement strand
TTTTTTTTTAAATGATACTTTTTGATTTTCTTCCTGTGGAACTGAAATTATTTAAATATTTCTTTTGTATCAAACATAGAAAGCTGAACTAAAGAATTGAAGTCAAAGTACGAAGAAACTACTCACTGGGTATAAAATATTCTCATCTTTAAGTATGAATCTTTGGCATTGAGGAAAGCTTTGCAGCAGGTCATATATCTCAGTATTCTATGGGGTTTTGTGAAGCTGGTACCAAGAAAGTTGTAAGGACCCCTTTTATACAGGCCTAAATTCCTTGGAGCTAAGAAAAACAACATCATAAGATAGAAAGATTCCTTCTGCCTTTCATCCTGCCTGTTCTTTTTGGAGTTATATGTTAAGTAATGCTCCACTTTCCCCAAACATTCTGTTGCTATATTATTGAATTATAATAGTTAAGAACATATTTTTCAAGCCTGAGTGCAAAGAAAAAAAAAAAATTAACAATTTTCTTATTTTGTGGAAAGAAGAATCAAAATGAATGAATAATGGACATTTGATTATGGAATAAAAAATCACCTTTACTAGACTAGGGTAGATGAGACTGTAAAGAATGACAGAAGATGAGCTAATAAAAGGGGGATATGGATGTTTGAGAATGCACACAACATTGCAGTTTTGTTTTCATTTTTCTGTTAGAAAGATGTTATGAAATACACTATGTGAATTAGAATTTATTGAGCAATTTAGTTGAGGTTTTTAACTTTATTTCCCTTCATGCAAATTTATTCCTAGATTTTAATCAATAATTTACATATCAGGTCCAGCACTTGGTCACAACAATGCCCTGCATGGGGCCAGAGTGGGGACAGAGTGTCTAGAAAGCTGCCTGGTGGAAAGGGAGCTGGTGGTGCTGGTCAATAGCATGCTGAACATGATCCAGAATGTGTCCACGTGACCAAGAAGGCCAGTGGTATCCTAGCCTTATCAAAAAAGGTGTGGCCAGTAGGACTGAGAAAGTTTCTGTCCCTCAGTACTTGGCACTGGTGAGGCCAGACCTTAAATCTTGTGTTCAGTTCTGGGCCTCTCACTGCCAGAAGGACATTGAGGTTCTGGAGTGTGTTCAGAGAAAGGCAACGATGCTGGTGAAGGGTCTAGAGAGCAAGTTCTATGAGAAGTGGCTGAGGAAGCTGGGGTTGTTTAGCCAGGAGAAGAGGCATCTCAGAGAAGAACTTATCACTTTCTCCTACAGATAACCTGAGAGGAGGCTGTAGCGAGCTTGGGATCAGTCTTGTTTCCCAAGTAACAAGCAAGAGGAGAGGAGGTAATGGCTTCAAGTTGTACCATGGCTTTGGATATTAGGAAAAATTTCTTCACTGGAAGGGTTGTCAAACATTGGAACAGGCTTCCCAAGGAAGTGGTTGAGTCACCATCCCTGAAGGTATTTAAAAGACATGTATACAGGGCCTTTAGTGATGTGGTTTGTTGGTGGACTTGATGCTGCTGGGTTTATGGTCGAACTTCATGATCTTGAAGGTCTTTTCTGACCTAAATGATTCTATGATTCTATAAGTTTGAACATTTGTACGATAGCTGTGAATATTATTAGCTTAGGGTAAGTAATGGGAAAATGGTAAAATCTTCTTCTAGCCTAATGTAATAAGTTTATAAATAGTAACTAGAAAGAACAGGGGAAATATATTGACTTCTGTGTAAAGATTAAAAGAACTAATTTTAACAGGTAGATGATGACAAAGTAGGTCATGACATTCTACAAATATTTGAAGGCTGTTATGATGTATAGGGACTGATTATTTTGTGGAATAGTGGAATAACAAATAAAAAGAACATTTGTAGTTAATATCAGGGAACACTTGGCAGTAGGAAGATAGTGATGTCTTATGGAGACTTATAAAGGTAGATTTTGCATGGAGTTAGAAAATAGCCAGTAGGCAAAAATCTGAATGGCCAGTCTATAAATCTTTTCTGTCTCTCCTTTGTAATCTCCTGCAATTTCTATTTGATTAATAAGGTAAGATCTGAAATACCCTTCCAAAGTCAATTATTGAGATCACTCTATGCCAATACTTGAAAATACTTGGGTAGATCTTAGAATATTCTGGTATGCTGTCTGATCCTAATGCATCTGTGTTGATTGAATCCTCATCATCCTTTCCCGCTTTTCTCTGTGTATCCCAAAAGAATTCTGTAAGCTGTCAGGCAGATATGTGTATTACTAGGGATTTGAAAGATAACCAAGAGCTGAAGGAGTACAAATTCCAAAGGAACACTCATGTGAATCAGTAATTGTTTAATTCTCATCTGGGTATTAAAACAATGTGTTTAGAAAGACCAAAACAACATGTGTGACCCAGACAATCTGGGTCTTTGGCATATCTGGAGTGAAAAGCACCACTGAAAAATTGTCTGTGATGTAGTAATCTCTTATTTATTTTATTCTGACTGTTTATTGACATATCTCTTCTCTCCTGGTTACAATGACAAAAGAGGCCATTGCAGCAAAAAGGAGAGCCTTACACAGAGAAAAAGTATTTTCTCAAATACAAATTACAACTGAGGGAAGAAAGGAAAATTAAAAGTGACTTAGTAGATCTTTACCAATATCAGAAAACCATGATATACAAGAACCAGAAATTTTGTCTTAATTGAAGAAAACATAGTCTTGTTTCATTGTGGTAAATTCTAATTCAGTTGTCACCTTCTTCTATGTAAAAAAAATTACTGCTAATCAGATCTTCAAGAATGCTATAACAATGTATTCTAACAAATTGCTTCTCTAATCTATAGTTTCTAAAAGTCGGATTTCTTCTATTTAAATGTAGCCTATGCTATTTTATTCATTTTATTTTTTGTGTTCACTGGAGTTCGGGGTTTTTGTGGGTTTTTTATCGTTTGTTTGTTTGTTTAAAAACCATTAGATTTTAAAATATATCTTATTTACATTTGCCCATAAAATAAAGATGTATAGTTTATGTTCTATTCTTTTTCAGTCCTCCTAATTTTTTTGTTTGGTTGTTTGTTTGTTTGCACTATATTCTGTAACTTTGGGTTCATCTAAGAGAGCAGAGAGTAATATAGGTTTTCCTTAACATGAAGTTTCAAAAATTATCCTTACTCTTGCTGAAGAAGCTCACTATATTTTTGGGAACTTCCAACAGTTTTTTCTTCTGTTGGCCAATCTTAAACTAATAAAGTTGCAATGCATTTAAATGATGGTGCCTCAATTCATCCAAAAGGTTGCAAAATCCCCAGATTTAGAAATTGTGAAAACTTGTCTGGATAAGCATCTGAACAACCTGATGTATCATTGAAGTCAGCATTCGTTGAGCACAAAGTTGTACTAGGTGAACTTCAGAGATGCCTTCCAATATTTTATATTATATATTTTGTATTTTGTGAAAATAGCTGTCAGGAGGCTACAGACAGTTTTTCTCACGTCAAAACTCAAGTGAGTGTTTTGGGGGCCCAGACAATGTCAAAGTTCAGAGACAAGGCCAGGGTGCTGAGTTCTGAAGGCAGAGAACAACCAGACAGGTCTGGTGTGTGTAGAAAGTGATGGCTTATCAACATGAAGAGTGTAATTCTGAGGTATCTTTAAATAGCTGGTGATGAACATCTGGGTCATTACATATATACCAGGTTGAGGACTGGCCCTCCAACTTTTCCAGAGCAATAGAAAACATTAGTTATGATCCTTGTGTGAGAGCTCAGCCAGAAGCTTCAGCTCATATTGAAACTGTGGCCAGTATATATCACGTCTGTATATACATTTAGACAGTTGATAGAAAACTGCATCCATTGTGGATGCATCCTGCTAAGATGAAATTGGAAATGATCCATGCACCATTTGGAAGGGTCTTCATGTGTAGTTTTCAATTCTAGGATACAACTGTTATCACCCTTATTTCAGTTTTTGTGTCAAGTGTTTATGAGTGTCCAAGTTTATTTATTGTTCTTACATGAGTTTAAAGCAAGCAGATTTGGTTTGGTGATTTTTCTCTTTTTTTATTTTTTTTTTTTTTTTTAATAATTAAATATGCTAGAAGAATGAGAGTATTCTATCTCAGAGATTTCATTTTCTAGTGATTTGGACTTCCATGTTCAGATTTCTTGATTTTTTTTCTAAGAATTAAAAATTAGATCCAAACAAAAGAAGGCCATGGCACATCTCAATTTGCCAGTTTGTTTTGTTACTAATGCCTGTGGAAAATACTTTTATTAATAAAAAAACCAACATTAATTGTTTCTATCACATGCAACAAACTCTCAAACTTCTATGTGGCACAATGAATGCAGAATCATGCAGAAAGACATTAGCACAAGAATTCAGGAGGTATTAGATTAAGTAACCTTATTCTTTATTTGTAGGCATGGATATTTAGCCAAACACAAAATCCTATCCATTTAGCTATGTTGCATCTTGTTCTGTGTGAGTTCTGCTACAATTCATTTGTATTCCTTGTTATCTATGGCATATATATATATATGTATATATGTGTGTATATATATATATATATATATATACACACGCACATATATATATATATGCTTTGTAGATTAAAATACCTGCAATGTTGAAGGTCTGACTGACATGTAATACACTAAATGCTGTTTCTACTACATTAATCAATTACCAACAAAAGAATAAGCCTCTCACTGCTTCTGATCAGGAATTCACCCTGGACCTGATAAATAATGCTAACTAAAGGTCTTCCAGAGAAGTTACTCCTTGACAAAGCTTCTTCCTCTCACCCCAAACCCTCTACCCCCCTTATCACAATAGAATTTTCTGAAGGAAAAAATTCAACTGTTGCAGTACATGTTATAGAAATAGAAAGCAAATTAGGAAGTTTTTGGTAAAAGCTTCTTTGAAGATCATTTCCTTGTGCATGCTTGATTTGCAGAATTCACTCAACACTTGTTGAAAACTGTTAAGGAAACTGGGTAAAAAGAATCTGGGGAAGGGAGCAGGACAGAAGTAATGAGAATATTTTCTACCTGTCATGAAGAAAGAGATACTGAACTGTATAAAGATTAAGTACTTAGTAAATATTTCTCACTATTGATGTTTTTATTGCTCATTTAAACTTGCTTAAAAAATCCTACAAACTTTCCATTTGCTTTTTCTATGTTCTTGATACCTATGTGAAGCTTACAAATCTTGAGTCCAAATATTTGGAACTACTCAATCAGATATATAACCAATGGATCTTGCTTCCTTAAGATCTACATTATTTTATTTTCATATAATTGATTCATTTCAGCTATGAATCCATCTTCAGCTAAATTTCTCATATGCTGTTCTGAACACAGACTTCAGTGACCATTCTGTAACCTTTTTGATATTCAATCCTATTAACTCATAACCTTAGTTTGTCTTGTTTAAGTCTTCTCCTTCATTGTATAATGAACTCACGTATAAACTCTACATGGAGACAAAGCCTATTTATTTGCTGAGGCTAGTGTTACTAAATATATTAACATATTTTATTCTGGAAGCAGTCAGGTCATACTTACAGAGACAGAATGATGTTATCTGAAGATCTTTTAGTGACAATTCCAAACAAGACCCTTCATAGAAGTGCATTCTGACATTTGGCTTGTATCCCAGGAAACCAAAAGTCAGAGTACTGATAGGGGAAATATAGAGCTGGATACATCAAAGGCTTTTATGTTTGTGTTCCCATTGTGAACGGCTGTTTGTTTTATCTTAACACAAAGATAGTATTCATTGAAAGGAGATTGGTCATTTGCTTTGCCAGCATGTCCTGAAACAGAAAAAAAATCCTATTTTATTTTCTGAGGCTAAAGCTACTTAACAGTTATCGTTGCCAAATATAAAGTACTCTAATTTTCTAACTACTACTAATATTTGAGGAAAATAGCAACACTTAAACATGCGTCAGTCAGAGTTTCTTGCCAGAGTTACCCAAGAACCACTGAAATGCCTAACTTAAATGGGCTGTCTTGGGGCAAAAATCATGCCTTACAGTACAGCCTAACTTTGGAAGTTAAAACATTTCTCCACTTAGTCAATGTGATTTTGGTCAATAGATTTTCCTAGATAACCTTGTCTGGGATTGTTTTTTTCAATTTTGTGGTGACAATGTATTTTCCAGTGACAATGAATTGTGTATTCTATAACCAATTTTATTAAATGTATATGCAGATATATATATGTATGCACACACATACATGCTAGAGTAGTAATTTATTATTGTACATTGTTGTTTCTTGGGTATTACATCAAGTTTGCAAATAAAAAATATGATAAAGAAAGCACGTTTCTTTTAAAGGATGGTATAATCACATGGGAGGAGATTCTGCCACCACTTTCCAGATCTGCATAGATATTTTATAGTACCTAGTCATGGGAGATGGATCAGAGAGCAGGACTGATTTAAGCTTGTTTTCTGAATATTACAAATTTTGATGATTAAATTAAGCACTAAGTTTTTTTCTAGGTTGGGTGGTGCAAAGGACCTTCATTAAAATTTAATTCAAAGATAATTGTGTGTATTGGGTTTGTGTAGAAATGTAGCAGGGGAAGCTACAGGGGTAGTTTTTGTGAAGAGCTTCTAGAAACTTCCCCTACATCTGATAGACCCAATGCCAGCTGGCTTCAAGATTGGTTTGATACTGGCCAAGACTGAGTCCATCAGGGACAGTGGTGGTGCCTCTAGGACAATACAGTTAGGAAGAGAGGGAAAAAACCAAAAATAACTAGGCAACTGCCGTTGAAAAGAGGAGCACAAAGTTCAATGGGTTAATATATGTTCAGGTTCAGGTGAGAACGCCCACATACTTCCCCTGAGGATGAGAGTTTTACACTGTTACACAACACTGTGGATCATACACAATCCTTTGGTGGAACGCCCCAGAAATCCATGTGATTTATGACACCTTCTAGGATGTGACCGCCGTCACAACAGCCTAGTTGAACCAGTTATGGTCCATCAGGAAGGATGAACATCTTCAGGCCGACATGTGAATGTCCTGATACTTTCCCTGAGTGAGGGAGGGAGTTTTACACCTGATTCAATTGTGTAAGGGAGAGAATTGGCACAGTAAAAAGCATTATCCCACCTCTACAGGGTCTGCTTCTTATCAGCCTTCTCACCCATCTGACTCAAAACCCAGCTTGCTGCTAAACAAAGTTTGGTTTGTTGTGGTCGTCCTCTGGTGGTGAGTGTGCAGCTCTTCTGCACCAGGGCTGTTCTTATGCAGATAAGAAGTTTTGCTATCATACACCTAAGAACTCTCCTCCCCTCCTTTGGCTGGAGGGTACAAACCTGGCCTCAGCAAAGCACCTGCTGCTTTTGCAATTGGCCAATTGTTTGAGACATTAACCTTTCATATTTCAGTCTCTCACACATGGTGAGGCAGCTGTGCCCCTGCAGCTCGTGGAGGTCCATGCTGGAGTAAAGGTGCACCTGCAGCCCACAGATGATCACCCACCAGAGCAGATGGGTGTATGAAGGAGGCTGTGGCTGTGGGAAGGCTGCACTTTAGCAGGACCTGTGGACCTGTGGAGAGCAGAGCTCACACTGAAGCAGGTTTGCTGGAAGGACTCGCAACCACACATTGGACCCATGCTGGAGCAGTTTGTGAAGAACTGCAGCCCATGGGAAGAACCCAGAGTGGAGAAGTCCATGGTGGATTATCTCCCATGAAAGAGACCCTACAGGGGATCAGGGGAAGAGTGTGAGGAGTCCTCTCTCTAAAGAGAGGCAAAGACAACATATGAGGAACTGATGCTAACCCCAGTACTCCTGCACTGCTGGGTGGCTAGGAGGTAGAGAAAAATTGTGAGGGAATTTAAGGCCAACCACTAGGCAGGAGTGGCGGGGAAGGTGTTTTGACACTGGCTAAATGCCAGGCACCCACAAAAGCAAAACTGCTGGTGATTGTGTGCACAATGGCAGGCAACAAGCTGTCCATGAGCCACCAGTGCCCTCGTGGCCAAGAAGGCCAATGTTATCCTGGGATGTATTAGGAAGAGCATTGCCAGCAGGTCTAGGGATGTGATCCTGCCCCTCTACTCAGCCCTGGTGAGGCCACATTTGGAGTGCTGTGTCCGGTTCTGGGCTCCTCAGTATGAGTGAGACATGGAGCTCCTGGAGTGGGTCCAGTGGAGGGCAACAAAGACAATTAAGGGATTGGAGCATCTCTCTCAGAAGGATAGGCTGAGGGAGCTGGGCCTGTTCAGCCTTGAGAAGAGACAACTGAGAGGGAACCTCATCAATGTGTATGAGTATCTAATGGGAGGGTGGCAAAAGGATGGGGCCAAGCCTTTCTTGGCGTGTCAAGCAATAGAACAAGAGGCAATGGGTAGAAACTGATGCACAGAAAGTTCCACCTGAACCTGAGGAAGAACTTCTTTACTGTATGGGTGACCGAGCACTGTAACAGGAAGGTTGCCCAGGAAGGTTGTAGAGTCTCCCTCACTGGTGATACTCAAGAACCCTCGGGACAGAATCCTGTGCCATATACTCTAGGATGACCCTGCCTGAGAAGCAAGGTTGGACCAGATGACCCACTGTGGTCCCTTCTGACTTTAGTTCTTCAATTCTGAAACCTGGACACCTGATTGCATCAAGCAATCAGAATAAATTTTTATTCCTTCAGACTGTCAGCAAATATGCCTATATTCATTCCTCACTGTAAAGGTTTTCATGGCTCAATCAAAGCAGGTTAGGCTTTGCTTTCTTTTTAGCTAGAAACATTGTGTAGTGTCTTGATTTGATATAGGGCTATCTCTTAAACCAGAAATAAATAGCCATGTGACTGAACTGTAATAAATCCAGAAAAAAAATTAAAAAAAAAGGAAAAGTATGCTTCTTGTTGTTTTTCTACCAAACAGATAGGTTTAAGGCAAATCTCAGGGGGATTATTGAAGAAGTTAATAAAATAGATATAAACAATTGAATTTTAAACAGCTTAGACAAGTTCTGTTTCTTTAGTATTTTCATATATTTCTGCTTTTAAAGATCTCCTACTGTAAGGCAAGACAAACTTTAATACATATGCAAGTGTGTTTAAGTGTGTATGAATATGCACAATATCCGTTGATGTCATAGTAAGAGCCAACTGCAAATGCCTTACAGCTTTTTGTACTAGATTTTGTCTTTCCATTTTTATTTAATTTTTTAGAAATATGGTTTCCTTCTCTTGCCTTTTCCTCCAGGCTATTGTTTATCCCAATGGAAAAATTCCTTATAACCAGGATTTGTATCTTAAGCATAAGTACTGACAACATGCCTATAGCTATATTGCCTATGGAAGCAATTACAGAATGACTGGATTGCACATGAGTAGACCAGAATCAACTTTTTACTGCAAATGTCTTTTAAATAGAAATATATTACCATTAGAAAATGTTGGTTTTGGCTGCAAAGTTAAAGGCAGAACATCAACAAATCTAAAATGCTTTTATCCCTGAGGGAAGAAAATATTCCATTTCATGAAATAAGTGTGTGGAAGTATAATAAAGCAGCTCGTAAAAATCACTGACTAACCAGGTCCCTTTTCCCATATCTAGCATCCTCCCCCACTCTCCCCTTCCCTCTGAAAAGACTAATTTTTCTACTTCGAGCAAGTATTTTCTTAATCCATTGTATTTTATTCCTCTAAAACAGTTTGGTACTGTGCTAGTTTTCTTCAAAAGTGTTTAGAACAAAACCTTATTTCTACAGTACCTTTTTACACTCCCTTTGTGCCAAAGCTTTCCCTCATGCCTTTGTAAGATAAAAACCAATGACTTACTTTCATCATATTACAAGAATAGCAGTGATTAATATTATAGATTAAATGTTCCAAAGGACAAGTCTTTTCTAGAAGATACTGCAAATTCAGATCTCTCATCATTCTGAGAATTCCCACCCCAATCCCACTGACTTGGGAGGTGCTATTTAGGCTGGTGAAAAGTTATAACTAAAGAATAAAAAGTTTAAAAATTATTAAATTGTATTACAAATATATATCTAGTTGTATTTCAGTTTAAGATATATAAATCGTCCTTGTATTTATAGATGAATGTAGTATTTTGAATTTATTTTTTATTTTAAATTAAATGTCTATGACACTGCCAAAATAGACAACCTTGCTTATACACAGCCTGAATAATTTCAGTTCACTGCTGTGTAGAAATTGCTAATATATGCATAAAATTGCTGTAGGAGGAGGACCTTTGGACTAGATTGAACAGGCAAACAGATGCTTTTTCTATTTAAGTAATTTCTACTTTCTCTGTTAGGTAGCTTGATTTCTCATACAAATACCTATATATATTCAAGTATGTGCATTTGTTTCTGGTCAGATGAACAAGTAAGGAGAAAACAAGAATTTATAAATTACTTTGGGGAGGAAACTGTAACAGAAAAATGTTAGGTTCAAACATCTGTTTTATCTATACCTGAGTGGCAAGAAAATAAATTGATTAATAATAAAGCCAGCAAATTCTTGATAGCTGAGATTTTATATTTTAACATTACTTTAGATAAATTCCCTAAATCAAGTATAAAGCTATAATTAAAATATTTCTGATAATAACAATCCATGTAGATTAGAGTTGATCTTGTCAGTCAGCTCTGAACAGAAGTCACATGCCTGCATTATAAAGAACCTTCCCATGAGTCCAAGAACTCAGCTTTCCAAAACAAAATGAGAAACATAATCCTTTTAAAGAAAGATGAAGTCTTATAGGACTTTCTACTTTTTCAATTATTTGTAACTTCTTAAACATTTATACCCTTCAGTTCAGATCTGTGTCTCTAATTTATTATTAATATGTACAACAGATCTAAAAAAATCCCAAAATAAATGAAACACCCCGAGTTTTTTTATCTGTATTACACTGAGTTTGTTTTCAATGATGCATTTTAGAGAAAGAAGTTAGGGGTTTTAAGTTTCCCTCAATGCCTCTATTGATTCTATACTTAATATTTTAATGTAGAGAGCTTCATCTGTGAAGCTATTGATACTATTGGAGCTTTTGATACTATTCAAAACTCCCTGAAAAGATTGTTTAAAAGATATCAAAAATGTTTAATACTTCCAATTGAATTTAAAGTTTTGTTTTATTACAGAAAGTATAAGATTAAGATGGAGATCACATTGTCACTTTAAACAGTCCTGGATTTGCCCAAGTTTGTTGGTGATACCCACTAAAAGTTAAAGAAAAGTGAACTTCCCAATCAAAGTAATAAGGACTTCAAACTTTAAAACAGCTACACGTGCAATAATCTGCTACTTCCAGTAGAAATTAAAATCCTATCGTTTTCATAGTTAATTGACATTCTTATACAGCATTCAGTGCAGCAGACTGTCATCTTTTTGTTGGCTTCTTGATATCCTTTCAAATAAAAAAACCACAAGTGATTGGTATCAATACTCTGAGCATCACAGCATTTCAGGTTTTGGCATCAGAGAAAAAATTATTTCTCTGTGTTAAATATATTATTAGTATAATTCCTACTAGAGTAGCCCTGCCTGGAAATGAATATGGGACTGAAAGAACAGTAGCACTGACATATCAAAACAAACTGCCCATTAATAAATATGACATCTGGGGGTGTGTTTTAATTACTTTTATTTGACTAATTAGAATTAATGATAAAGTAGTTACTTAATTGCATTTTGCTCAGAAATTTTGGGATGCTCAAAACATAGAGCTGGTTCCCAGAATACGTCCTACTGACACCCCAAAACACTGCTGTCTTAAGAATTTCCTTTTCCACTTACTACAGCATTTCTAAAGACATGGAGTTTCTAGAAATTATGTTTAACTTCTGTCTACAGTGTGTTGGGAGGTAGGACTCAGATGATAGATAAGGACTTGGATCTCTCTGTACACTAGAGAAAATTAATCTTTGGTCTGAGCTATCTTCAATTTAGCTAAATTAATATTTTCCTGACTTATTGAGATATTATTTAAAGGGGACAGCATATCTACCCTGTGTTTGATGGGAAAATTTAAATATAAACAAGACCATGGACTGTCTAATGTAAAAACTGAAGTCTTTCAAGCATATCAGAATACAAAGTTTTGGAAAAAGGAAATTACATGTATTTATCTGAGGAGCCTTCAGGAATAGGTGGCAACTTAGCCGTGGCTGTGAGGAGCTACAGTTTGAATTTAGTTATCAAAGTTGAGACATTCTTTTGTGGTTAAAGCTCTGGTTGCAATGGTTCATTAACTGACCAATATTTAAATAAAACATCATAAATATCAGTTTTATAAGAACGACACTTATTTTAATACCTGAGTTGTAGTCTTTCATAGATCTGCTATCAAAAATGAAGACCTCATGTAGCTTACAAAATTCTTTTAAAGTCCATCAGAACATGTAGTCATGCCTAAATCGAGAAGTATTTCCCCATGTTTTGTTTTCTAAAAAAAAATTATATCCGATTTCCCACAATTAAAAGAATGTCACCTATTTTCCAGAAAAACAGAAGGGTATCTCAACCCTAAGCTATTTTTTTTTAAGCTACAGTACACTAAAAATTAACAATTTAGTTAATCTTCAGTCACTAACAAAAAAAATCAAATTATTACATCTTAGTTGCCATTGTACCTTGAGGAAAGGCAGGATTTGATTTCAGATCTCAGAGATGCTACTGCAAAAGAAAATACCAATAATCCATTCTGAGCCTTAACTGTTAATTTTGAGAGTAATTTTCCCCACACTCTCAATAATAATTGGGATTGGCCTATGGGCACCTTAAACTGATCATAATTTAACATGAACTTCGGATTTTGCCACATTATCATTTATGATTGCTTTACTAAAATTTGCTATAAATAGGATAGAAAGGAAAAAGGAGAGGAGATTTAATGCTGCTGCATAGAAAGCAGACTGCTTTATTCTTTGACATTGTATTCCAAAGTCTTATTCAGTGCTCAGAATGTGATACTTGCAACAAACAGTGAGTTCCACAACTCTGATATATACTAGTAGCATTCATAAATTTATATATTATTATCTATGTATTAACAGATTTATGGTTTATCCAAAGTAGTAAAAATATTAATTTTCAAAGAGACTTGGTGCATACATAAAAGACTTTTTCTTTAGTCATAAACTAGATGGGCAAATTAAAAAGAAAGTCTTGCATTTTCATCTTAGTGTTACATAATCATTTAAGTATCTTTCTGTGTGAGTAAATTTTATTTCGTTACATGTGTCAGATAAATGTTGACTAATTTTCTTATAAGTAAAAAACTGTTGTGAACCTTGGATAATAACAATAGTAATAATATGTTAAAATGGCTTTTAAACCCCAGTTTTTGATAACAACATTTAAGTAAATAAGCATATATTTGGTAACAAAAAGAATCATTCTAAAGAGAGATTTTCACCCAGAGAACTCAATCAGATAAATTATTTTTCATGTTTACAAACTGAAAGAAGAATTAGAATTTGCTATGAAATAATCTATCGGTACTTGTATGATATTGCAGAGTTCACATATCTGAAAATATTGTAGATCTATTTTCTGGGGGGAAAAAAAAAGCATTAGAGGAAAATAAATTCTACTGAATAAAAAAATAAAGCCCCAGTTAATCCCTAGTTCAGGTTGTGGAGTGAGTGTGTGGTGTTACTAACTGCATCAGAGCAACAACTCTTGTCTCAGTAGTAAAATGGATTGCAAACATTTTCCATTTCAGTTTTAATGTAAATCATTGACCAGTCTTGCTTGTCTTGTGGCCTAAAATGCTCATAAAAGAAACAATTTTTTTGCTCTCCATGTTGAATTTTGCTGATGCTGCTGAAATTTTTCTACAGAAAAGGTGACCAAAATATTCTGACAGATCAGAAGCTCCTTATTCTTATCCTGACCAACAGGAAAACAGAAAGTAAGTTTGATTTTTTGAAAGGGCTTCATGATTCCTGATCAATGTCCCAGTGATTTTCAATGGATTTGGCTCTGAAGTTTTTAAAGGATGTAAGTACTGTGCAGAGATGTTAGCTTGCATTGACCTCATTTGAACCAGCTTTGGGACTGTAAGGAGCATAGCTCTGTTAAGCTTAACCTAACTCATTAATGAAGCTGAGAAAAAGGTTAATGTGAGTGAAGCATGATGATGACACACCCTGTGGCACATGTGTCAGAGAGAGCAGAGTGACTGCAAACAGTTAACATGGTTCCTGCAGCATTACTGGGTAAGTTTAGTTTATTTTTGTGCAAGCTCCATAAACATTTTAAAGAGCCAGCTAGTGAGAACTTGACCTTTGTGAATACTCAAATCCTATCAGTATGTGGTTCCATTAAACTCATAAAAGGTACTCTAAGGAGACCTCAAAGGCAAGTAAGAATGTTGTCTATCAAGAAATCTACCTCCTGGATGGAGATTTTGGACTACCCATTGATTTACCTTCCGACTTAGCAGGCTGTGGCAGGGTGAGCAGGTCACTCGGTACAGGGTAGTGATACCCTGTTTATTATTCATGTATTTCCCAGTTATCAATAATTTCACAGATCCTCATGTCAAATGTTCCTTTGTCCCTGGCAAGTATCTCCTTAGAAGGCTAAAAGTGGCAATAGTGGCTTCCTTGTTGTCATGAGAATATACCAAATCTAGGGTAAGGACCTCACCTAGAAGAACTTTAGCCTCATACATATTCCAAATGCTCTACACATTGCTCATCAGATTATCAATATTTATGAATTTTCTGTGTTTTATTTTCTGAAAATATACTGACAAACTTGAATATATTTGAGTAAGATACAACAAAAACGGTTCAGTGTAGATTTACATGTGTGATATATGAGATCATACAGAATGTACAGCTTTAGTGAATATTTCTAAATATATATTATTCTGAGCAACACTTCTTTCTCCTCTTTGTAATATTATCAGATATTTTACAAAGAAAAGTTTGGGTTTGCTCTTCAGTTTCAACAGTAGAAAATAGAATTTTGAAAAAAGATAAAATTTCCTTAATTAAAACTTCCTGTATTCTTAAATTACAATAAATTAAATAATGTTCCACAAGCTGAGTCTGTTTTGTCCATGATGGTAGTTGGTAAGTCCTGACCTCGTGGTCAGACTCAGGGGCCTGGTTGCTACCTATGGGTCAGGAGCTGAGCTGTGGCTGATCACTATCTTCAGAGTACTCCATTGCAAAAAAACCACAACTGCAGTTTTTCTTTCTGCACATTATTTAGGATGTTAGGAAAAATTTCTTCACTGAAAGGGTTTTCAAACATTGGAAGAGACTGCTCAGAGAAGTGGTTGAGTCATCCTGCCTGGATGTACCTGAAAGGTGTGCAGCCATGACATTTAATGACATGGTTTATTGGTGGACTTGGCAGTGCAAGGATAATGGTTGGACTCCATGGCCTTATGAGGCTTTTTCCAACCTAAATGATTGTATGAATCCATGATTTAAAAGTTTTTTAAAAACTAGTCCACTCGAAGTTCTAAAGCAAGGCAAAGAAACAGCATGTATATTTCTCTTTTTTAGTTTTTTTAAAAGAAAGAGTTTTGTATTTTTTTTCCTGGGACAAGACATCTCAAATTGTAGATGAAAAAATAGCACAAAATATTTGTTCTGAAAGATAAACAAATTAATGATATTAGAAGACGTTTTAAACGACCATCTGAACTTCAGTGCTATTGCTTTTTAATGTACTTCATACTATTTGAGAAATAATGTTATATTAATTTAATTAATTTGCTATGTTGCTTGTACAAAAAGCTGCCAGCTATTTTATAAAACTTGTAAGAGTATAGCTTACTCCTGTGATTTTTCTAATTGAATACCATCATACTACAATTGTACACAAGTAATTATATGCATCACTAATCCCTGTCTTGCTCTCAATAAATCTGTTCATATGAATAATGTTTACATATTTTGCTTCTAAATAGGAAATCAGGCAATAAAAATAAAGGCTGTGAAATAAAATTTTAATAATTAAAAAAACAAAATAAAAGGCACTATAAATAGCAGAAAAACTACAATGAAAACCCTGCACCAGGATTTGAGTTCATATTTTAAATAGTTGCTTTTCAATTTTTAAATATTTTGCCTTTCATCTTTCCTACATGTATTTATCAGCTACCTTTTATGAAGCCTTGATCCTGAAAATGCTTTGAAATATGAATCAAGATTCTGAGAAATAGATTACCAACAACAGTAAAACATGAATTTTTATATGAAGAATTGGCAATGTTGCAGTTTGTGGTTTGATTTACAGTTAAGTTTTTATGAAGAATTACTTGCCATAAATTTAAAAGTCACCTGATAGAATAAATATTCATAAAATTCTTCAAGAATAACCCCACCTATTGTCTACAAACAAGCACTTTTATTTTTCCCAAAATTTTAATTTTAACAAAATTTTTAAAATAGCCATATTTCTGTTCAGGAGTTATATTAGAGCCATGTGATAGGTCATGTCTCTGGTAAATGATTTAGTAACTACATTTGACATAACACAAATTTTAAGATGTTCAGTCTCAAGGATAAATGAAAATACTGTATTTCAATACTAAAAAATACAATAAGTTTTTTTAAATTATGTAACTGAAGAAGATTTGAAGGGAAGATAATCCCACTCTTTTAAAAAACCCCAAAAGCACCGCCCAACATATGCGTCACAAATTATGGAAAAAAAAAAAAAAGTTTTTTTTTTTTTTTTTTACAAAAATTACCAAATTTGTATTTTTAACAACAAAAAAAAAAAACCCTGGAAAATTAATTATTGATTTTGTTTGTTGTTTTATATATTTTTTTTAAATTATCAAAAAGATTCACTTTTTTTACCTCAAGCATATTGTTAGAAAGAACATTAATATGTTTTGCTACATGTAAATTTGAGTACAGTCCATGTTGGCATTTTTTTATCAGCTTGTCCTTTGGTAAAAATATTCAACTGATACTCAGTAGTATATCTTTGTAATGATTCACTGTAACTGTAATATTTTGAACTGTAGTGAAGTGATTAAAATGAAGTTACAAAACAAAGACATTCATGCAATTACGCATGAATGTCAAAAATACAGTTTGACAATTGTTTTTCTTTCAGTAATATACAAAAAATTCTGTCTTTAAAGGTCTCTGAATTATTATCTCAAAATCTAGCAGTGATGTTCAATCTTGACATAGCTTTCTCAGACTTATTTAACACAAGGGGAAAGAACACTTTTTTTTTTTCTTTTTACCTTTCAGTCTTTCAGATTTCAGTTTCACAAAACCGCTAAAATACTGTGACCTTTCCTTTGAGTGAAAGTAAATTATGTCAGTTTTCCCAAAAGCTTCTAAGTGGTTTGATTTTGTCATATTATTTAGCCCAAAGTTATATCAAAATACAGAAACATTTGTACAGATCAGTATTAATGTGTACACCAGAAACAGTTTTAGTTGACACAACAAAACCACAGTATTATAAGAATTTTCTTACATTCAGTGTTGCCCTATCCATTTCATCTACTATGCAGGTTGCAAGCCAACTTAATGACTGTACTGGCAATAACTGAAAAAATTTCTTTCCATTTTAAATGTTTTAACTCATCAAACCATGCCCACTCACATTCTTGCAGTATTTATTTACTCTTCTCTGTGTTTGTAATTTTTTTTCTAATAAGTGTTGCCCTCAGAGATTTAAAGGAAGAAGTTTGTGGGGTGTTTTTTTTGTTTGTTTTTTTTTAGGGTTTTTTTTTTTTTTTGAGACAGTGGCAGTTCAATGTTTGGCTTGCATTACAGGGCCTCTAATATTTGGCAATGTAAGTTCTTGGTTTGTGCCAGACACAGTAATTAGCTGGACAAATCACGGGACCACAGAATAGCACAGAATACACAAATCTTATCCATACTGATTAATGGCACATCCAGAATGCTTCATAGATATATGCAATGTCTTATTTGAAGGGCAAAATAAATTCTTTTACTAGTCTAATTGATATTTTGGGGAAGAACTTTTGAGCCCAGAATTTTCCTCAGGTTTGAAAGCATTGTTTTCCTAAAAAGGCATGTATGCATCTCATTTGATAACATTGATTTATCTATAAAATTCCCTCTGAAACAATATATCTAAACAACATTAAACTTGAAAATGTTGGAAAATTTGAGAATTAAGGTGGTGGTCACGTTTCATTCCAACCATTTTTTTTTTCATCTTTTGATAACCATGTACTGGTTAAGAAAGGGAGACAAAACAAAAAGTCCTATATGTTGCAAATGTATCTTGTTTGCATGCAGTGAATTCTAGTTATAACTACCCTTTTGAAACAGGAGGAGCTTAGGCTTCAGTTGCTTTGTGTCTTCTTATATCCTTAATTTAAAGTTTTTCCTTTTTTAATTGCCATATTCTTGAGCAGATTCTTGTTTTTTTTTAGGGGGATCTCAGGCCTAATTTTGAGGATACAGAGAGCACTAAGCCACAGGAAGATCTGTGGGTTACAAAGCATCAGATCTTGTAATTACATATTTATATTTCCAAAAGAAATAAATACAAACTGAAATTTCAGTCATTTTTGTTCCATCATTTAGTGACTTGTGGATGTTTAACTTGACCAAAATCAGATTTACTGATTAATTTTTGGGTTCTATTACTTTTAGCAGTTCCATTTTCTTATTTTTCCCATCATACAAGGCTATTAAGGCTGCTTTGGTCATCTCTTTCACTTCCTTGCTTCAAAGGTCAGTAGAAAGATTAGTGAAAACGTGGGCAAGACAGCTCTGTTCTGGCACTTGTGCCAGGGGAAAATAAAAGTCACTATTTAGATTACACAGCCCTTGACCTTCAGAGGATGGGAATTGTGAAACCTGCAGTTACCAATTCTTTAATCTTATATCTGAATACTTTTCAAAAGACAAAGTAAAGATAAACAGATTAACAACAACAACAACAAAATCATACTCTAGCAGTTTCTCAGTATAGAAATCTGATTTAGTGCATTTCAGTGTCAATTACTTTTACTATGACAAAGTTAGGAGGCCCTTTCAATGGAAGCTGTCAGTCTCAGTGTGGTGGTTAATCTAATTAACAGATAGAGAGTTGGGTTAAAAGATCTGCCAGTGAGCATTTGAATTCATAGTCACAAACTACAAAAAACATTTCAGAAAACTGGTTTATTCTATGTTATATGATTTAAAAAAATAATCTGAAACTATTATATCTTTTGTTTAAGACCCCAGAGCTGGATGCAGCACTTCAGCTCATGTCTTACAAGTTTGGAGTACAGGGGCAGAATCACATTGTCAGTAAGGAGAGGTTGAGAGAATTGGGATTGTTCAGCCTGGAAGAGGTGGCCTTGGAGTGACACCCTTTATTATTTCTTTTTGTCCCAGTTTATCTGGATATGTAATAGTTATATACTTCAATCTTCAACAAAATTATTCAGTATACTACATTCCATTTTCTTTCCTCATGTATATTGATTCTGAAAAGGAATTTAGTATGATCAAGGATTGCTTGAGTGTTAGGAGAAAGCCTTGTTCCAAGACAGAATCTCCTTTCATTAATATTATCTCTGATTTCATTGTGAGGAAACAAATTTCAGCATGCAGCAAACAGCAACTTAAGTCTAGACAAACCATAGTTTTCTTTTGCACTTCTGTCTGTTTATAGGAGAAATATAATTTCTTTTCAGACCTTACAATAGAGAGAGACCTCCTATGACAAAAGTACTTTTTATACTTTTGAGAGAAACTTGAAAAAAATTTCTAATATATAGCTAGAGTCCTCGATACACCTTTCATTCAAGGATAATACCAAACAAAATAGCACCTTTAATCATGTTTTATTAGCAGGTGAAACCAAGTTCCTGGTTCCTGACAGCAATGTGGTGACCTTGCTACTTACTAAATTGATCCAATGGCAAATTTGCATAAGTGGAGAAGTCCTTGCCAGTTAGCTATGACACCTTTTGGGAAAAACACTTCAACAATTTTGCAATTGTAATGTTCATGTTAAGCCAAATCTTATCACATTATTTGCTAATCCTGTTTGTGTTTTTCAAGTTTTAAAAGATTTAAGCAAATTAACACAAGTCCTTTTGCCTCTTGAAAAAATATTACTCCAGGTAAAAATTAAGGCAAAAACATTGATTGCCATTAAAGTCCACCTCTTCAAACAAATTAGAGGGATTTAGTTTTGGTTTTGGAGAATATGTAAAAATTGAAATCAAAATGTATCAAAAAATAGTAAATCAAGGAATTTCATTAAAATGAGATGGAGACTCATTTTAATTAAATGTTTTTTAATGATAAAATGTAATTAAAGGAGGTTTTGTTCATGAAAATTTGGGGGGGGGGAGTAATTTTTCAGTTGACAGTAATGCTCATGAAGGCAGTAATTTAAAAAAAAATATTAAATCTGCAGTTCAGATTTCTAGAAACTACTTTTCTTATGAAAGATTTGACTAAATATCTGTATATATACAAGCACTTTTAATTTCTTTTTCCTTGTACTGATCACAAACATCCAAACATGATCAGAAAAAAAAAAAACACACTCAATTTTATCTAATAACTTCTACAAACAATTTCAATTTAAGTGTTCTCATTATTGAATTTATTTAATTATCTAGAGAAGAGCATTTTCATTTAGATATAGTGATATTAGTAGGGTTTTCCTTAGTTAATTTTTGCTTTTTCCATTGACTGATTGTGTTTCAGCATGATAACATGAAAACCTGTGTTCCTAAAAAGAGTAAATAAAGAACTTACACTGATGTTTTAGTTTAGGTCAAAAATATAATTTTGAAGTGAGACTCCTAATTATTCTCACTCTTCACACACACTCATTCATATCCCAGACTGGTTTCAGAGTGTCAGCTGCTTCCATTCTGGATGAAAATGAGGCCAAACACAGAAAAGAAACACTTCTGGTATTCTCTAACAGCTAAAATTGCACAAATCCAGGGCTCCAGTCCAGCACTAGCAAGAGCAAAGCCTCATATGGTGTGGACACTGCATCTTCAGTATTTATTGTTTGTATCTGAGGGCCATCATCCACTGAGATGCACTAGGTTACTACAGACTCTAAATACTCAGGTCCCCTCTCAGGCAGGGAGCTGTCAGGGGAAGAACAGAATGTCCACTCAAAGTGTTATTAGCTCAAATGGAAGTAAATTTAAAATCCTTTCTATAATTTCTATTAAGACTTAACATTTCAATGCAAGCAAAATGAATGGAATATTTTTGGGGGCTTATAAAAGGATGTTGGACTACTCTATTCTGTCACCTGACCTTGAATGTGTTTCAAAGACATGTTTGCTTATTCTGTCTTGTAGCAGAGGCAGATTTTACTTTTAATCTGCCTTTTTATCAAGAAATTCAAGTTCATGTGCCTCTTTCATAGAGGAATCATGAGGTTCAACAATACTGGAAAATTACTATTTCTTAGGTGTTACTGTTATTTTCTTTTTTTTTCTTCTTACAGAAGAAAATATGTTTGGTACTCTTCATGGATTGTATTCTGTTTGAAAAACAAAAGAATAAATAGAGTTCAAGATCAGTTTGAACTGTAAAAGAACCCGAAGAAGTAACCCCTAATAACACATCATGTAGGGCAAAGAGAAGCAAAGAAAAACTATATGTATTCTATTCATATCTAGGCTTAAACTGTTCAAATTTTTGCAAGTTCCAGACATCCTATTTATTGATATTTCCTGATGAAAAGAGAAACTGACTATACTTCAGTAATATACTTCCCCTGTTTTTCTGCTTGAGATTCATACTCAGCTCTTGTTATCAGCCTGAAAAATACTTTTTTCCTTCTGAAGAAGCCTGTAGTGATACTGTCTTCTAGGCTTGCTCAGAAATGGGACTTCCAAATAAAAAGATTCTCTTCTTTTATAAATCTCTTAATCTATAAGTATTATAATAGCTGTTTTCTCTTTGTTTGCCTTCTATTTCATTTAAATATACCCTTTTGTTTATGTGTGTTTATGTGTGTTTATGTGTATTATGTCTGCATAATAATAATAATCAAGTAACTTTTAGGTGATGTGTGTATTGAGACAGAATGCCTCCTCCCCTCTCTTTTTGTATAATGTCTTTGCTTACACTGGGACTGAATAGCAATTTCAATAATTGGAAAAGTGTTACTGTTAGATAATAGGAGTGACACATGAGAAAGTCCTTACATGCTGCTGTGAACAATGTAAAGCACATATAAATATTCTAACCTGTGCATGAATACCAGAAATCAGCAGCTAAAGGATAGCCAGGGCAAGAACTTGCAAACTAAAGAGTGATATATCCCCCTTTGTGGCCCTTGGGAACTGTTTTAGCAACAGAGTGGCAATATAGGTACAACTAAGATATTTCTTTTGATATTGTTCCCTGTTTTCTCCAGCTTCATATGCTCTTTCCCTTCCAGAGTAGCTGTACTTAGTGTTCTAGTTTCAGTAAGGCATTTCACCAATTGCCATGCATAAATATTTGTTAACCCTTTGAAGACACCTTGCTGAAGAAATGTGGTGAATTGGGATCTGAGTGATTGAACATGCACATTGTAATTGGTATCAACAACAATTATAAGAATCTGTCTTGGTACCCATCTAGTTTGTCTATGAATGAGAGCCCCTTCTGATTATTATATGTGTTATAAATGCAGGAGAGGATATCATAACAAAATTTTAAGTAAGAAAAATTACTTCCAATATTATTTTGTCCTAAATTTCTATTTGGAAAAATATGTAAATCAGTACAACTCTTAATATAAAAGTGAGTTACAAATATTCTTTGGGCTTCAACAAATGCCCAAAGTGCGCTAAAATAAACTATCACATGTATCAAATGAAACATTATTGCCACAAAACAAAGAGTCTAAACTCTAAGAGCTTTTGAAGAGACTTCAAAGACTTAGTTGAATTAGAAAAGATTCATGGAGGAACATCTAAACTGGGGAGAAAATGCTTGCAATTAAGCAGTTTTAGAAGAAAGCACCTGAAAAACTCATCTAAACTCCAATAAATTACATATTTCATGTTGCTACCTTGCTGTGATGAGGAATGTCTGGATGGTACATTGAGGTAGGAGGTATGGAACAATTTACAGACACATGCTGCCTTCAAATTATAGCACTCTCATTCTAAGTAATTGTTTGCACATTGTCTCTGTCAATATTGATTACACTAAGTATGTTATTAAAAGATGGTATTTCCTGGGAAGGAGAGCAACATGGCTCAGTGGGTAAGATTTTCATCTCTAGAAACAGACGTTCATTGAGGAAACGAATATTGGAGTTGGAAATTGGAAAAGAATATTAATTTTTTGGACTTGAGTTTGAATTTAACTATAGTGCAAAATCCCTACACGGTTAAAAAAATTGGCTAGCAGGTTTTTGCAATGACTATGAGGTTATGATATAAATAAGTACAGAAATACATGGCACAGAGATTAACTGTGTATGTCTGAGTGATTAAAAGACAGGAAAGAATGTTCACAGTGACCAATCAAGTCCAGTTTTAAGCATGCAGTTTTATTTTCTGTGCAATTATTTGTCCCTAATTTAACATCTGACATGAATGCTCAGCTCTTTTCCCTATTAGCACACTAAACTTAAACTAAGTTATTTCACTGGATTCAGTAAAGTTAAAATTTGATCTCTAGAAAATTAGAAATTTTTTATTTAAGATTCCCATCAGGATAGTAGTAATTAAGTCTATTTTAGTTTTCAAAAATAAAAATAAAATTCTCCAGTTGTCTTCATCTAACCGCTGACCCTTGTTTTCAACATGAAACAAAGTCGATTTTGAAGGCCATTGTTTTGGTCAATAGTCTACTGAGCTTGTAAAGCTCCTGAATGAATGGAAATTTGGGGGCAGTCTTGTGCATTGCATGTAGGAAGTACCTCACATTACATATAGTTAATACACCACAAAAAAAATGTGTGAACACATTGTTTCCTAGAAATAATGTTATTCCAATATTCAGAAAAGTAATCCACATCCTTAGAAACCTGCAATTTTTTAAAAAGAGCATTGATGTGAACTCAGATCTCATTCCTCTAGAAAAGTGCTCATTTTTTATTAATTTTAGTGATACTAAATAGTCACTGGTAGTGATACTACTAAGTAATCACTCATACTCTGTGGTGCTTTTGGTTATCTGAATGCTAAGTGTGTAGTTTGTCCCTGTGCAAAAACCCAAGTCTGTGTTGTTGACCCCTGAATGGAACACACCCACCTGTGTGCCTGTTGCCTCTAAAGAAGGTTCTTGGTTATACCAGAAAAGTTCAATGGATGACTTGACAGGTTTTAGGCTGATAAGAAAATCTACCTTAAAATGTAGACACTGCCATAAAATTCAGAGGTTCTTGAAATTCCTATATGTGCACCTTAATTCATGTGAAAGATGTATTTAATATTATATGGAACATGGTCTTTTGCCCTCAAAAGTCTGCACTTTAGGAGAGGCAGAGATTATAAATACACTTCAACCACTGCTTCTTTTGGGCTTCCCACTCACTTAAATGACATTAGTTCCAAGGTATTTTTCTAACTACTTCCCAGAGAATAATTCCTTTGAAGTTGTCCTGTAAGATTGAACAATTGCAGCTCTGGAATACCCTAGGAACAAAGTTGATCAGAAAAGCTCCAAGGCATATCAGAAAGAGAGAAATATTTCAAAGTGAAATCTTTGCCAGAAACAGACTTTTAGATACTTCTAAAAACATGTTGCACAGTGTGATAGAGCTCATCTGTTTGCTGATTTTAAAATAGATACTTTTATATCAAATAGAAGTTTAAATCCAAATTATTTATTCAACTTCTTGGTAATTTATGATTTGAATCAGCAGTCATTTTAAGCTACATTTTACATGGAATTTTTACTTTTATTCTGTTCTTGTTCTGTGCAAATTAAGAAAAAGATAACTGCTGACCAGTTATTATAAATAAACATGAAGATGAAGACAAAAGGATGTATCATCCTTTTGGAAGATGGAATAATTATATTTTGCTATGGTTATCTCAATTCACATTATTTCTTGTTAACCCTAATACACAAGTATTGGTAAGTTGGAATGTAATGATAAAGACATATTTACAGCTAAACACTTGTTAAATTAAGCACCATTTCTTAGTAATTTCTAAGCACATATTTAATATTTATTGTTCATCAATATTTGGTAAGTAATTCAATTTTCTTAATTGATATGACTGATATTACACAAAAGGAACCAACAGGCATGTGATAGAATAAAACAAATCTGTTTTAAAGTTGTTGCCTAATGGGAATTAACAAGCAATTTATTAAATTCCTCTTTCATGTGTTTTCTTTTGATGAAGAAAATGAATTGCATTGAACAGCATGGGAATTACCTGATTCTGAGCTGATCAACAATTTAATCACATATATATTGGCTGGTTTCCTTTAGAAGACAGGTAATGGTCAAAGCAACCTGCCTCTAACCCTTATGTCTTCTTGATTACAAATACCAAATCTCTCCCGACACTTGGGCATCTGACTGTGACAGAAATAAATACTGTAGGTTCATGTACTTGATCAAAACTGAAATCTCACCTAAAGACATGTCAACTGCTTCTGAATTGATTAGAGCTGATTTGTGGCACATTCTCAAGAGATCTTTAAGCTACCTTATTTTTCTTGACTGAAACTCTGGAGAGTGCAACAAAAATTTTCAATTTAGTTGCATGCTCATATCATATCTATTCTCCCAGAATAATATTTTGTACCATTTACAAATGTTACCAAAATATAGTAAAATTTTCATTCTGCACATGTAAAGCCTGGTCTTTCTAATATTTCTTTCAAAATGCTTCAAGTTTTCATTAGTTTCTGTAAAGAGTGCACATTTTCTTCTATATTTTGATTACTATATTAAGATAGTAATTCTTCACATTTATTTCTTTGTTGCTATTGTCAGGATCTTCAAAAGTGTCTCTATCAACCAGCTGCAGCTGAGAAGAAAATACATTATTATTTTAAAGTTCCACTGACATGACTAGCCTATCTAAATAACTATCATGGTGTTTATCTCATAAAACTAAGTGCTTAAGTGTCTCACTTTGATAAAATGTAGATCTAATTCTGCCCACACTAAATGTAGCTCAAAATCTCTTTGATAATTTGTTGCACAGGTGATAAGAAGGGTAAAAAGCAATAAACCTACACTGTTGCATATTAATTAATGTTACATATAGGTAAAACCTTATGAAAGAAAGGTCTTGTAAAATCAGGCCTTGTTACTTGGGCTAACAGCTAGCCTGATAAATTCCTGTGAGAAAAGAATTGTAACAGTGAGAATCAGCTAGCATAACAATCTATTCTTGTGGGAAGACAATTTGCACCTGTGAAGAGAAAGATTCTACCTGTGTGAAACATCCACTTCCCAGGAGATAAAAATGTAAACATGTGTAGAAAAAGTTTGATGGACACCTACACTAGCCATTACCAACCAATGAACTGAGTTTCAGTGAATTGCTGACCAAGTGGAGCTAAACATGATGCCCTCTGATAATCATATAAATATGAGCTATGTGGATAAAGGTTCAGCTATTGTGCATGAAGAACAGGTGTCTTTGTCCATCTCTATTGCAACAAATTAATATGTATTAATGTCTATGTTAATTGTATTTAGCCATGATCACTTTTCCTGTATGATAGAAGTCAAGAGACAATGTGGGATTAAAACATAAAATGAAATTATTGTGCGGTATAAAAAGTCTCTTTACCTTGATATACTTGAATCTGATGGTAGCCAGTAACATTAAAGGAAGTTTGCATGTACATCAAAGTGTATAATAGTGTTTTTTGGAGGGGTGGGGTTTCTTATTTGCTCTTTCAGTTTGTAGCAATTTGGGGGTTATGGATTTTTTTTTTGGACTCATGAATTGTAATTTTAATGTTTAACACCTTTCAGTAAACTTGTATTTCCTAGAATTGTCTAGGAACTTTTTAAATTCAGGATTGCTCCGGGCAACCATAAGGCTCTGCAGCAATGTTTTATATTATTAATACACAATATTCCATTTGATTTATTTAAATTTGTTACAATTTTTTAAATAGTTCTCTCTTTTCGTTTAAATTTGTTCAAATATTTGCCTGTCCTTTTTATCACAGAGTTAGCATTTTCAGTTACATCTCCTTAGAAATTCTAAGGTGTCTTTTCTGGAAAAGTAGTAGATAATTTAAAGGGTATCATTTTATACAGATTTTTTGAGGTTACTTGTTTACCTATGAATCATTTTATAGCTATTCATACTGAATTTTATCTGCCAACTTACTGCCCATCATGAGATGCTCCTGTACCTTTTCACAATTTTTTTTCACTATCCTGTAATACCTTGCTTATATGTCAAAGTCTGCCACCTCATTCATTTTGCCTTTTTCTGAGCAACTTACGAATATGTTGAATGTCAGTTCTGTTAGCAGATCCTATATTTTCATCAGTTATTGAAATTTCTTATAATGTGCTTGCAGGCCTTATGGCAGGCAAGAATGGTGTTTGTTAAACATTTCATTTAGAACATCAATTTCTCTGCAGCAAGAACAAAACAAATAATTCCCCATTCCAGGAATACATGTATCATGAATTTAGTTAAAATGGTGGCAGTACATACATTGCATACATAATTGAAGTGTAAATTATCTAAATTATCTAGTGTCTAAATTATCTATTTTGAAAGCTCCAAAAATAATCCCATAAAAGAATCAAATAACTTACAAAGTGTTCTAAGGTATATATGTCTCAATAAATTACAAAAATGATTGTTTAATATCAATCTTTAGTATGCTTTTATAGCCGGTGGAAAATGATAAGTTGCTATTTTTATTTGCCATTTATCCTCTCCTAGACATCTATCTTAAAATAAAGTGAAACTCCTGCTTGATTGGCTAGTTCTCATTAGGTATATTGAGAATACATGTTCTTCAGCTTGGAAAAGTATGTAGCTTGCAGATGGCTGAAGGTAAAATTCTGTCATTCTTATTTCAGTTAAAATTAATGCTGCAGTCTTCTTACTCAATGAATTGCCTACTAATGTTACAAAGAACATATACCCTCAAGTCAGAGAATGAGAATACTTTTGTTCTACAAGGAATAAAAGACTAAAAGACTGAAGGACATGATACAAGCATAGTAAGGTTTTGTACAAACCCAAATGGAGGGAACTAGTCTAGTTGAAGACAATTGTGAAACTGAGAAATAAAGAGAACAATCTTCTTTTTTTTTTTTTTTTTTTTTTTGTGTGTGTGTGTATCATGAACTTCCACTAATCACTAATAGGCAATTTAGAGAACCAGTTATAACTCTCTTGTTTGTGAAACATAAGGGAAATACAGAAAAGGAAAATTACTTTCGAAATATGTAGTACAAGGAATATGAAATAGAAAACTTAAAACTGTAGAAAAGGTGATTGTATCTAGACAATATTTGCACTGTCCTGGTTTTTGATGTCTGTAGAATAATGACATTATATTTGTATGGAATAGGAAATAAAAAAAAATTACTACTTACAAGTCTCTCTTGTTTTTCATATTTATGTTAATATCTGTGACAGATAAAGTCTTACCACTACAAACACTTCAACTTTGAGATTTGATATTCATGTACAAAATCAAATCTTTGATATCCTGACCACATCTCTCTTTAAGAGTCATGACTACAGATGGAATTTTTAAAATTAACTACACTGAAAATTTTACTTGGTGCTGTTAACTATTAATTATTTGACTAATCCTGATTATGATCTGTAGATGTTGTGAAAAATTGGCACTGGTAATGTCTTTCCTGCAAACAAGAAGAGTTAATGTGCCTCCGTTCTTGGAAAGGATCCAGAATGGAATAATTAATTTAGCAACCCCCTTGCCATATAACTTTGGGGAAAATTATATGGAAATATTAATCTGAAGTGAATGACTTCTGGACATATATTTTCTTCTGTTTGTCTTCTCTGTGAGAAGACAACAAGAACCCTCTTCTCTGAGATGAGGGTTATTTTTACTGCATGTGTGTCCATGCAGTAAAATGTTTTGCATTGAGTTACATGAATAAAGGCTGCTCTTCACACGCTCTAAAAAGAGCCCACTGGCAAACAGGAGCACTCTAATACTCCAGTCAGGATCATGAGTTCCCTTTCTGAACTGCCAGAGTTGTCCCAAGAGTCCCTCAGACCCAGGTGCAGGGAAAACCCTCCAGAAGTGAGTAAGGGGGGTTCCCTGTGGCATCTCAAAAAGTAAGGGAAGTACACTCACTGTCCATTACTCTGTAGCTTATCATGGGAAGAGTATCCTGGAAATGGAGGTAGGAATGGAGAGTATCTCCTGCATACACATTTTTGTGGAGAGATCTAGAAACTAGACTATCACTTGGGACTATGGGGCACAGGATGCCTTGTGTCTGGGTAGCAACAGCTGGAGAGAAACTGGAATGCATACATACTGTGTGGGTAGATGACAGTGGGTATCAAGCTGGCCTATGTGGCAAACAAAATAACAGTCCTGGGAGCCAGGTATCAAAGTCAGCCAGAAATTCTTGGCTACTGGAGAGACTAGCTACTAGCTAACCAGCTAACTAGCAGCCAACTGAAAGATCCATTTGTGTGTGTCCATCCAGGCATTAGTCAGTTGGAGTCCAGAGAATGCAGTGGTTAGTTACTGGATAAAGTGTTTAAGACCAGCTGCAGGAGAGACCCATATTATACATACACATATTTTCCATTAATGGACATTCATCCGAGCAGCCAAAAAGTGAACAAGGTCAGGCCATTAGTGCTGTTTGCATTTGTCATAATGCTGAGTGCTCCATCTGTGTTGGTCTGTGTGGCCAGACATGTACATGTATTGTGAGTACATGTGCATGTGTGTCTGCTAGAGCTGGGGCTCAGCTTCATTAGTCATTAATAACAGCATCTCAGAACATGGGGCTGCTGCAGACCTGTGTTCACTGATCTACTGCACTCTTCAATTCCTAGTAGTAGACATCACAGAAAAAAAAAAAAAAAAAAAGAGGAATTTGATTAACTGTATGCACCATTTAAATGTTAAACAAATGCAGATAAAATAGTAATAGATTCTGACTACAATTTCTGTTCCAATGCACTTCACAGTCTGTTGCTTTGGCTGTGCATCAGCGAGTGCTACACATTGTCCTTCCTCAGATCTGGCCGTGGCCTTCTGCAGGGTAATTTGTATTATTGCAGAAGTAAATTATGCAACTTGAAGCACACCATTAACACTGTACAAGGTTTTCCAGATGTCCAGATATCAAGTGATTAGTATATAGTATGAGGACGCTACAAGCCAAATGTTATTAATTGGCTGTAAAGGAGACAGAGATGAAGAGATTGTGACCAGGTTCTCTGGAAATATTGGTTCTTCCTTGTGAGAATATACATCCATCCTGTCTATCACAGATGTAAATGCACTTAAAACTGACTAAATTTATAGTTTCCTCAAGCAAAGGTCTGATTAATTCATGTTTCTAACAGAGATGGAGGATGTACACTTATTTGATGGAACTGAGATTCTTGCCTGGTAACAGCAAGAGTCTGTATTTGGCATATAGCAATGTTTTTTTTCTGTTTCAGCTATTTATATTCATATATTACAGAAGGTAAAAATAATGCTTGTGAGATGAAGCAGGAACTTGCAGAGAACAAGGAGGAGAAACTAAATACTAGTTTCCTCCAAAGTGCAAAATGTAAAACATCATGCTAGCAACAGAGAAACAGTAGCCAAAGAGCAGATATGTGGATAGATGTGGTAATAAATGTCAGTAGGAGATGCCAGGTTGTTGTTATTTCTCTTTTAGACCATAAAAACATGCAAATATGGCCCAGATGGTATGATTAGGAATGATGAGAATGAAAAATCCTCATGTTAAATGCTAGCATTAGAACTAAAAAAAGAGAAGTGGGCTTTGACTTCCAAAATAGTTATAGATAAAACACAGTGTCTAACAAGGTGATTCAACCCACCTGATATCTGAGCCATTCTTCAGGGATGTCTATCAATGTGTATTAACAATGCAAGCACTCTAATGTGATGATGCTGTGACCCAGAAGCCTCATTTTGATGTCATATTTAGATGAGATGCATCCTGAACTCTTCACTCAATTCTTCTCTAGAGGGTGCTGATGACAAAGCCCATACTGTCTTTTCTGGTAACAGAGCTATTATTGTTTACATCCTAGGATCTTCAGATATATCCTACTCATTTTCTGCAGTCTGCACTTGTAGTGCTGTAATTAAGATGTCATCTTTGAAATATATGAAATCTCACCTATTTTCTGGAACACAGCTTACACATCCTCTCTTGTCCTTTACTACTCTATGCTTTTTGTTGAAAATGCTAAATGGAATAAGGTGTTTTGGATTATTTGGTTAATTTGCACATACTAATTACAAAGAACACAGTAAAATTAAGTGATATATAAAACCCCCCCTCTTTTGGACAATAAATCCCTAAACATGACATATTACAGTAAAGTGGAATAAATCATGGTTTTTAAAAAATAATTAAAAGTAACTTATTTTAAAAAAAAATCAGTGGGAAATAAAAAAATCATGTTGCTACATTCTTTTAAGTATCGGGCCCACTGAATACATTGCTCATATAAGAAAGAACTATTTATGAATATTGCCTGAGAACAGATTTTCAAAAGTGTCACATGCCAATTAACACAGTACATGTGAACAGAAGCATAATGAATTTGAGATGATAATATTCCCACATGCAGAAAATGTCAACAAGAACATAATTGGCAGCTATAGCATATGGTATATTGAGCTCAAAAACTTGTTTATACCATCTTGAATCTCCCACTAATAAGATTTTTCTTTATTAACAAAATATAAAGGAATATATCTGAAGTGCCATTCAGAAGTGTCACTCCCTTTCTGAGATTCAGGCATGAAATTTGATTGATGTGTTTTCTAATGTCAGGCTTGATGTTATATAATCCAGTGGGGTTTGTACACCACTAATAGTATGGAGTTTAATACATATTCACCGAGGTTGCATAAAACTGCTTGCTAGCTAGAAGTGGTATTGATCATGACATTTTTGTGTGTCTCTGCATGTGGGTATATATTTCTGAACTTTTAGTATCTGAAATCACAATAGTCAGTATTTTCAAAAACAAATATGCAGATCTGATTTCATAACTTTTGTGGATTCTGCTCTAGTCAAAGTTTGCTCACACTAAATGTAAATGACCAGAAGAAGATTTCTTCAGTGTTCTAGGCAGGATGCTTCAGCTACCAAATCAAACTTATTTTCTTCATTTACATCTGATTGGCAAGGGGATATAGATCTTTTGGAAATGAAATATCAGTGTTACAGTGGATGATCCTGATGCTTTCTAAATGTTCTATGAAAGAAGAAGGTAAGCATACTAAGAGAGTCTTAAAACTCCCAAACATATGCATGAAGAAAATAAGTGTGCATTAGATGGACATGAGATTTGAACTACAGATCAGACTGGTGATAATTTCTTCTGCATTTCTGACTCTTTCATAAATTCTTAGGATACATGAGCTTAAATTCAAGTAGCTTCATTTATTATGATAATTTTCAGATTTTACATAACCGAAAAGGAAAAAAAAAAGCTTTAAACAAAATTCTGGAATGTTTCCCTCAAAATTTCCCAGGAATTTTCAAACCCTTCTCTTTCATTTCCTTTTCTACCTCTTCCAGCATACCTATTAATAGTATTAGTGACATGTAGTTATTGGTTGTTATTAAAATCCTGCAAACATTGCTGTAAATCACGTGGCTACTTTCCAAAGATTCCTCCTCTTGATAGTATCAGGCAAGTTGCGTTTGCATATAATCCAATAATTGCTTTCCATGAAAGTGAATCCAGGCTACTCTCAGATGTTCCTTATAAGGATTTAAATACCACTGAAACAGAGGTATCCTGCCTCTTAAATTTGATATGAAGAGGCTGACACTGCAAGAAGATAATGGAGACATTTATCTACATCAAATGCTTAACTCTAGTGTCTTTTTTCTGAGTTGGAAAGGGATGTCCAGAAAGGAATTAGATCTTAGAGATTCATGACTTTTCCCCCAGAAATATTTTGAACATTGATTAAAAAAAGTAATTTACCAGAGAAATTAAATACTGATAATATTTGGAGGTTCTTACGCTTTTTTTAAACTTTTTAGCTACATGATCCTATATATTGGAGAACCTCTTATTTTTCTTTTTATTAGGAACACAAAGGAAATAAAAATTAAACATTTTATTTTAAGTTTAAATTTGGTTTAAACCAAATTTTAAACTTACAGTAAACAAATTAATGGTAAACACAATGATTGTGCAAAGATTATTATAAAGGAAATACAGAAAAATCCAATATCCAGCTGAAATTGGAGAAGAACTGTAGAAAATTTGAATTTGCCTTTTTAAATTCATTAGGAGAATGACACTTAGATAAAGAGTAACTGAATTTTTTAAACAACACAATGTTTACACCCACCAGTTTTACAGATAATTTGATATTTCTCATGACTTTCTAACCATGCTTCATTGGCTATTTAAGAGCTGTTTAAGAAAAGGGTATAATTAGTTACTCTCTTTGTTCTAAATTGCTTTTCCTATTGTTTTTAGCAGTCTTGCATCCATATAGTAACTTCAACACAATTTAGTTTATACAGACCACATAGAAAATATTTAAATTACTGAAATTACTGTTTTCAATAATGGCTTTAGTCTCACATGAGCCAAGTACTTTGGTAGCATTCCTCTGCTACTTAGCTCCACCAGCATGCACAAATGCCTACTTTTCTCTTTACCTCCCTCTCTAGAATGGGGACAATGTATATTCTTGCAAAGTTTTCATTACACATCAGGTGTTCTTTAGGTAATGGAGGGACAGGGATATCCTTTGAACCAATAAAAGGATGTTTAAAGAATTCAAAGGTAACTGGGCCAGGACAAAGATCACACAAAGAGTGAAACTCCACAAAGAATATGGCAGGCACTGCTGTGGTATTTAGTTGTTTCATCCTCTGTTTTCAATGGCATAGGGAATAAAATCCCTATATCCCTATCCCAGAGGGATGTCTCAGTTAAGCTTTTTTGTTTTCTTTCCTTCTATGGTCCAGTATATCACAGCAGATCACCTTCATTCTTATCACACATGAAAAGAAAAAAAACTCACTTTGTAATTGAGCAATTATTACAACTTTGAATGCATTGGTAACAATAAAGGAATTCTAACTTTACACATAAACAATGAATTTTGTGTGATAAAATCATGTGATAAAACAAGTTAGTAACATATGTTAGAGTTGCTCTCCAAGGGTTATCACTTTTTCAGCTTCCTATGGTTCTTTCAAGAACCATATTGTCATTGTTCTTTTTTCTCTTTTTTTTTACCAAATAAATACTTTTTACAGATTTAAAAACTAGAAATTTCCCTTAACTGTCTTCATTTTTTTTTCTTTGTTTTTTTATTTGGTTTGTTTGTTTGTTTGTTTTTTGTTGGGGTTTTTTGTTTTGGTTTGGTTTTTTGTTGGTTTGGTTTCTGTTGTTATTTTTTTCAAACTTTCAAGAACTGGAAGAATGATTTCTGTAGTAGTTCTGGATATTTAACTAAGTCACTTTTTACTCTTCTTGCTTGATCTTACCGTTTTCTTGTCCTTGAAGTGCTTATGTGACAGTTGGATTCAGGTCTTTGTTTCTATTTTGCATCCTCCTTTAATAATCATTTGTAATGCTTTTTAAAGGAACAGACCCTTCCAGAATTTCTGAGTGGCAGTGTCCCCTTTGACTCTTCTGAGGGCTTCAGCATTCCTTAGGAAGGTGGACTCTCACTGTTGTGTTTAGCAGTGTGCAATAGATCAGATTATAATGTACATTGAGTATTAATAAATGTTCTTACAGTTGCATAAATGACAAAACCAAAATCCATCATATATACTGCTTGTACAGAGATATATAGTCATAGGGCTACAAACAGGTAAGAGACAACTTTTTCTAACAGGAAGAAGTTTTTATGTAAACTAATGAGAAGAACTATGTGAAAATAAAGCCTCAGGCCAGGCTGTCATTTAGGACGCTGTCATGGGATATATGGATATATATATGGGCTTAAATCTCCCTTAAGAAATCTGGATATGAGCCCAGAAATTTCATACCAGGTGAATTTTTTAAACAGTGACCAAACAGGAGAAGTGTTTTGAAAAGAAGTCTTGACCTTTTCTGAAAGATGTACTGATCCAATTTTGCAGTAAGTAAAAGTTTTAAAAGACAATTATAATTCCATAAAAATTATGATCCCTTGACATGAGGAAAATCCTTCTTTTGAGTCCAAAGAGGAAAGCATTTTAGCCTTGGAAAATGGTATGTATAAAAATATTCTGTGCCTCAGGATATGGAAAGGATTAGCATGAAGAGCTTTCTGCCTACCCTCGTGAAGACTTCTGAAATTCTTGATTGTCCCTAGGTTGCTAATTTAGGGCTAATCTGGTACAGTTTTAATTTAGCCCTACAAGTCTATAATGACATACTAAAGCTATTTCTGACTGTTCAAATCATGACAAACAATACAGAACTACTCAACATGTTCTAGTCATTTTTAAAGCTTATGGTTCTTGTTCATAATTGGCAAACTTATCCTCAAAAATACTTACATTATCTTTAAAAAAAATCACCCCATTTAATTTCCAGAAGGACCTCAAGGACAATTTAGTCTTGATTCTACTTTAAGACGTTACCTTTAAATGGGTTAACACTATATGCATACTGTATGGTTTGTCAAGCTGATTTTTCATGAAAAAATTTCTCATACTCCAATTTATCATTTACTATTTTGTAGGATTTTTTTTTCCCATGGTGAGTCTTCAGTTGCCTGTGTGATCCTTCTTCTTAGGGAGGTAGTTTTCTTATACAAATGCCATGTAATTCTCTAGAGAATTGTACAGGTTGGCAAGAGATTTGTTTGCACTGTAAATATTTTGCTTCTGGCTAAATTATTGCTTCATTTTGTTTGTAAAATTTAAACAAAACCCAAAAGCAAAATACACGATGTCAAAATAAACACAAAGGAAAAAAGATGTTTTGGGGGGATGCTAATAGATTTTGTTCTCTCAGATGTTTTTCTCTGTGTTTCAGAATACAACTGAACTTCATCTTATAGTAAAAAATAAAATATCACAAACAGGAAGGTAAATCTCATGGCTGACATCTTTTGTCTTGGTCTCATCATGTTACACTGGCAATATCCAGTCTCCATTGCTCTAGGGGCTCATCCCCAGCCTTTACTGGAGACTGAAAGCATACATACCAAGCCTCAAAACAGACTTTGCTTATCATTCTGAGCTTCCACGATGTGGTGGAATTAGCAAACACATATTAACATAATACCAAGTTCTGATGAGTCCAACATTAAACATACTTGAGAACTATACTTTAAACTTGAGTCCCTGTTTAGATCTGATTTGAAAGAAAGAATGAGAAAGAATAATGCAACAAAAATCTCTGCTTCAGAAAAAATGTGTCATTTGTAGACAAAAAAAATAAAAAAGGAAGAAGAAAAAGGTGACGTTACTAATTTTAACTCTAACTATATGAACACATTATAATGAAATGGTCAATGAATTTCAAATTTAAATGTTTTTGTGTATGGTCTTTCATTTTTGAGAAGTGAAAATAATTTCAAAGCATTTTCATCAGTATGTTCTGAACATGGTTTTATTGGCAAAAAATTATCTAACTGATCAGCTGCACTAGATATCTGAATGCTTTTAGTGACTATTTGAACTCATGTACCTTTTTTGTCAGTAAATTTCCTTACTACTCAAGGGTTAAAGTAACAAGTAAAATCACCCTTTTTTAAACTCCATTTGCTAATATCTCTTTTTAGTATAGTGACCAGTAATTCTCAACTACTGTTTTTAGCCCCTCTCCTCTTTTGTTCTTGTGCTTAGATGTTTAACAAATACATGAAGTGACGCCTCTGGGTCCATTAAAGATAATTGAAACTTCTTATTTTGCAAGATATTGTTACAATTCACTATTAGGAAAGTAGAAAGTAAAAGTTGCAGCACACATCCATTACACTATCACAGCAATTATTTTCTGCTGTTGCAGATTATATCTAGACCAGTGTACAAGAAGAGGGAAAACAATGTAATGCATGTTACAAAGGACCATCCATCACTTGATGGGCATAGTCATGATGATATAGAAGGTGCAATTTAACCAGTATCAATGGAGCAGTTCTTTATATCCCCTGAGGAATAATCATTGTACCTATCCCTTTCAATTATTTATATCTTCCTTTGTCCCTTTCTCTGAGGAAAAATTAATTTGGCCTAGCCAAGTAAAGCATTGCTGCCTGCAATCTCTTGGAGAAAAATAATCTAGACAGTAGGCAAAAATATGAAGCTAGTCTAAATCTGAGCAATACCACAAAAACCCTGTCAAAAATTATTTTTGTGTAGTATGATCTAGATAAATTCATCATTTAGAGTATAAATAAGGTCAAGGATGATCCTATTTAATACTAGGCCAAGATTTCAAATAATTTTTTTCTCAAGAAAAAAGCTGAATAAAAATCAAACAACTTGGACACAGTTTGTTGATATGCCTTATATACATGTATAATCTAAGTCAATGTAGAGACACTTTAAAGGGCATTTGTTCTGATAGCAATTGGCTTAAATGATATTACTTGGCTACAGAATTTGCAAGCATTCTGGCATGGACACTTCATTTGAAAAAATTTTTTCCATCAGTAACACTGAACCCCACAAGAAAACTACATTAAAGAAAACCAGGTTGCAACTTCTGGGCAATTAGTAGATTAATATAATTCTTGTAACAGTTCTGTTGTTTTAGAACAGACTTAGGAAGAACAAAGTCTAAAACTATCCAAAGTGGAAATAGGAACCCCAGGTATGGTATAAAGATCACAAGAAAAGCCAAAAGACTAAATGGGCCAACCCCCCATTCCCAAAGTAAAATTATTGATGAAGATTTTTCTAACTGATGAAAAATAATTTTCATCAGTTAGAATGATGAAACTGTGAATAACTTCCCTGACAGTACTTAATAGCCATACAACCAGAAACTTCACACAACCTAGATAAGTAACTATAGAAGTAACTATAATATAAGTATATAAGTAACTATATAAGTATATATAAGTATATAAGTAACTATAGAAGTAACTACTTCCAACCTAGAAGTAACTATACTTCAAAAACTAGCAGAAAATAGAGTTGTGAGATATTATTACTTAAAATGGGGTTCAGGGGGAAAAGTAAAATCAAGAAAAAAATTCCCATCATTGCACTGAGACCAGTACAGTAAATACTCCTTCCCAAAGATCAGAAGTAGTGAGTTTACAAGAAAGCAGAGAATGACACATAGTTTGATATGTATCCATGAGTCTAAAATATGTTAGGAAGTCCAAGAATCTTTCTGATACAGGTGGCCGAGGAACATGCTCTTTTAAAAGTCAAAACTATGGATATTAGTCTCATATGACTGATCACCCAGATGCAGCTCTTATTTTCATATTTTTCTTTGCACTTTCAAAAACTGCTTTTTATGCATTCATAGGAACAACTTTTTAAAAATACATGTATATATTCAAGTGTGGTTTTCTATACTTCTACTAAATTAAACTAAGATGATTATGTATTCTTGATAAATAAGCAAATATAGACATGTGAAAGAAATATTAAACATGTAATGTTCTTTTGCATACTTATAGAAAAAAAATAATATGACATTCATCACTAAGACTGTTCACTTAGTATGAATTAAAAGATGTACTACTGTGCAATATTTTCATCTAAAAAGCATATTTACCAGCTGAATAAAAATAAATAAAACTATGAAATAAGTATAAACATAAGCATAAATATATTAAAAATTACGATACAAACTCTTTAATATTTATAGCAACTTGTCAGTATGAAATAAAAATGTACATATCATAACAGTTGGGAAAAAATTATAATGTGATCTTTTAAAGCATTCAATAACATTGGGTGGGGTCATTTATAAAATTTGTAATTATCTGCATTTTTTCTCTTTTTTTCTAATTTTTTTTTGTGAAAAAAGAAATTCCCCCAAATTCAAATTCACTGCTGAAAAATTCTGAGCACTCTTATAATAAAGACAGTTTTGATGACAACCCAAATGAGAAATCATTCCATACAAAAAACCCTATTGATTAACATACACATTTTGTATTTCATCAAGTCAAATGACGTTTTAAGACTTCTGCCTTTTTTACTGTTTGCAAACAATTGCTCTGATGTTACATTTTGAACGGTTGCCACCAGTGTTGTAAAAGATTAACATGGCTGGAATTTTTGACATATAAAAGTGTCAGTATTTATTAGTTAGTATTTATTCATCCTATCTCCTCTGTTAGTATTTATTCATCCTATCTCCTCTCCTGATGGATTATATGTTCTTTCATTAAATGGAAAGAAAGGATGACAGGGACAAGCAATATTCTAGTGTTTTCTGTTAAAATGTTGCTGGCATTTGAGGTGACTTTTTTATAATTTTCTAAAAGAAAAGGTGTCATTGGTAATTGATTCTGTTGGGAAACTTATGATAAAAATCACATATACTCCCACAGCTTAGGGGACTGTCAAATTTTAACTCCATCAGTTTTCTTCTAGACATGCCAGACAGAAGTGTTAACAAGAAAATGTTAAATAACTTAAAACTTTTAAACTGGTAGTTAAGGTAAGGAAGATTTTAAATGTAAGCACTGATTATACCAATAAGCCTGAAATGGACATTTTGTATTTTCAAGATTTTAAGAATTCACAATATTAAGTAACTTAATATCATGAACCTAAAGTGGAATTACAACTCTGTATTGGTTGAAACAGTTGCATTTGTGACTATATAAAACTTGCAGCCTTACTGTTATCTTATTTCTTACTCTTTCTCTCGCATATTATCCTTGTCCTGGGAAGAAGTTACAAGTGCAATTTTGGTGAAAGAGACCTGGCTTAACTGTATTCCTTTCTAGATGAAGCATCTCAGCCAACTTCATTAAGTTAAAGCTGGCGCAATCCAAATTGCAAAATTGAGCATAACTAAAAATATCTAATTCTTTATGCAGTTTTGGCAGCTATTCCATACTCTGGTACAAAGTAGGTCATCTACAATTTTTTTAGTGTAATGGATATTCTGTTGCACAATAGCATCATTTACCTCTCCATTTACTCTAATTGAGGGCAGTTTAGTTTGAATTAAATTTAGTTTTACGGATGAAGCACCACAATAACAGAAAAGTCAAGGTGAACACTGTCTTCTTTTTTGTTTACTTGATTAAAGTGCATTCCTATGCACTTCCTACTAGAGTTAAGAAGTCCTACATACTGCACCTACCAAAGGCAATATTAATAAAATAGAAGCCATTGGAATGAATTCCCACTGAAGAACAGAGACCTAAATGAATATTTTATCACAATGAGGTATTTCTCTGACAGAATGTCACTGCCGCTCAAATGGTTAAGGAAGAGGATTATAAAGAATAAATAATAACCAAAGGTGCATATATTAACAGATAGAAATAAAGGAGACTTATTTGCTCCAATCAATCTACACTAAGCATAACATCAATATCTATATCATTAAATGCCTGTATTCATCAGAAAAATGTTATTCTGATTGACAGCTTTCTGCATCTGTGTTGACTTCTTTCTTTTTTCCCTCCCTTGTTGCTATCAGACCAGATACCATATCTACGTTTTTCCCCCTTGTCGCTTTTAAGAAAAATTAAGACTGAACTGGCCACTGCAGACTCCCTGTGAGGATGCTTCAAGTTTCCTGATTCAGAATGAGTGGATGACATGTCAGATTACCAGGCTGAGATCTGGAAGCAAGTTTTGTGTAGTTTTGTGACTATGCCATGGAAAGCAGTAGTATGGCTGAGAATTCCATCTGTTTTTAAAGGTCTTGACTTGTTCAAAAAGCTTTATGCCTCTATCCCTTCTGTCTTATTTCTCTTGTTTTAAAATTGTCCTTCTTTGAGTTTCTCTAGGCCTTAATTTTTGCAGTATAATTTCATCTATATACAGTTCTGCCCTTTTTTGTCCTCATTTTCAATACTTTTCCTCAGCACTTATTGGTGCTTGATCCTTCCCGATGTTGCTACAAGTTCTAGTTTTTTATTGCATCATATTTCCAGTTTCATTTTTTCTCTGTAAGATCACTTTTCACTGCTTTTTCTGATGTTTCCACTTACAAGGTCTTTGTTTCATCTCTCTTCTTTTGCAAACTGACATTAGATCAGGTACCTTGGAGCAGGTATCTTAAGTGTTTCCAATGCAATCTTCTGACAACTAAACACTATGTATAGTGAGCATTTGTTCAGGGATTTTTTTTTTTCTCTTCTTATTACCAGCAGAATCCAGCTTGTATTTTTCTTCTCTTTCTGCATTTTAAATAAAGTTCAGAAGTTCTAGCTTTTAAAACTTACTTTTCAAAAGTCTCTTCACTGGAAGGAAGTCCCCTAGCATCTTGAAGAAGCGATTTGTCCTACACCCTTTAGCAAAATAATTTTACTGCTGAGATATGCTTACAGGAGGTCTCCTCATGCTACAGTGGAGAGACTTTTGAGCTGTGAGATCCTCAATACAAGAGACCATAGCTGAAGGTCACACTGCCTGGAGAATTACTACTTGTGTAAGGAAATTGAAATATTTTGCGAACTGAAGAGCTAGTTTGCAAGAGATTTTTTTTCTACATTCACTTTATAAGTGCATTTACCTCACTAATTCACACACTAGAGGGACAAATTTTGGTATACATACCAAAAAAGTTGTACATGGAAACCAGTAAGTTTTTCCTTTGGCTTTAAGGGAATTTAATGCAATGTTCATGGCAGATTGATATGAGGATTAGGTTTCTAAGACAAGAAAACTTGTTACCTGTCACATGATAGGGAGTACAAAGCACAATAAATTATATCAATTGGGAAGAAAAAATCTTAAACTTTTTATTTCCTCTTAGCCATGCCTGGCTTCAGTCCTCCATGTTCTCCATGTACTGAAAAATCTATTGGTTTGATACATCAAAAGTTAAAAGCACAAAAGCTGTTTGTCAATGCTCCTTCTCTTCCTATAATATCAAGAATTGTGACAAATAAGCACTTCTTTGGCAGATCACTGCAGGGTAACAATAATATCTACAACATTTAATTTACTTATTGTGTTGATCTCTTTTTTATGCATACATGCAGATTCTGATAAGTGGTCATGATCGGCATAAAACAAGAACCAGCTTCAGCAAGGCCTATTCTGGATTATATGAAAGAGCTTTAAAATCTAACAGAATTAGATAGGGATACTTCTCTTTAAAGGAAAGCACTAATTTTCAGGTGATCAGCAGTAGGCATTGTCAGCTTAGGAATGCCAGAGCTAAATAGTCTTTCATTGTTGAAAAGAGATTTCCTCAAAAAAGGAAGATGATGGAGGAGCATATCTGCCCTTTGTCAGAAAGGTCTATGCAAATTATTTCTTTCAGAACTCGTTTAACATTGTCTCTTTGGTGTGATACTCCAGGATACCAACAAATCTTCAGTTTACTCTTTTCGATTTGCTAATCAGGATAGATACTACTACCAGCAGCCTAGAAAGTTTGGGGGTTTTTTTCAAGGTTTTATGCAGTAGAAGGGCCAATTTCAAGATGTAACCCATAAGCAGCATTTTAAACTAAAATATTTAAAGGAAAATTAAAAAAATAAACCCACAAAAAATTCTCAGAAAACTCTCCTATCTTATTTGTGTTCATTAATGCATCCTCCATCATAATATGTGCCCCCAGCTCTACTGAGACACAGATTATAGACCAGGGAGCTAATGAGATCATTTACACTGAGACTATAAAATTGCTGCATAAGGAAAGTACACAAGGATTGTTATAACTTGGAAATCATAGTAACTGTACAGAGACCTTCAGATTTCTGTTATAAAAAGATGGTAAATATACTAAATACTAGTGTTGCCTTAAAACATGTATTTTTGAAACTTTGTAAAATTGTCTACTTTTAATATTAATCTTTGTGGTATGCATTCTAAGCTTTTATTTATCTTCTCATCGTTCTACTGTCTTCTGCTTGTCAGCGTCTTCTGTCATTTTCCCTCTCTCTGTTATTCCTCTGGCCTCTTTTTGTGTCTTTTTTCTCTTGTCTTTATTTTCCTCTCCCTGGAGAGACTCCAAGATCACATTAGAAGTGTAGGTTAGACTTCTGATGTCATTCTTAGAGAAAGAAAAAGAAATTACAACCCTAGTGTTCAAGGCTATATAGGAAATCCTCTTACATGATTTTGTAGCAACGCTTTTTCATGATCCTGAGATGCTTGAATGTCTTGAATGTGTATTTGTGGATAGGGAAAAAATGAAAACTTGGGGAGGTATAACTATAGAGTATCTGAAAATTTAGGTGAGTTTGCTTGTCTCACCGTAGAGTTGGTGTTGTGCTAGCCATCCAGTGAGAAAAAATTCAGAAATTTCACTTTAAAATAAATTAACGCACTGAGTTTGGGATTTGAGATGTATTTATTTCATCAGCTCTTCCTTGTTAAGACAATGCCATGTGCTGTGAATGCCATAACAAGATGCTTCAATCCCTGCAGTTACTATAGGGAACATAGATGCCTGACTGAGTTTCATAGAATCTACTGCACAGCCTGAAGCAATGAAATTTAGAGCAGTCAGGTTCCTTGTCTATTAGACACCTTTCTGAATAAAAATAGGTATTCTTGAGCATCTGAGTTGTATAAGTTGTTTTGTCAGGTCAGGATCAAATCTTGTTGTTAAATTACACAATATGGTTTTTATTACAGTATTTCTATAACAAATGTTCCATACATAGAAACAGCAGTCCCATATATGTTCACACAATTCTTTCTGAAACCAAAGATCTCAGATGTAGGCTGTTATTATTTTCTAGTGGTCATAATTATAAGTCACTCGTACAGTTGTTGCATGGTTTTACAGTCTCAAAACCTATTCTGAAATCATCCTGTATACTACACAATCCAATACGTTTTTTCCAATTCCCTTTTTTAATTGACAAACCCATTTGTATAACAAACAGGATTGTTGTTTCTAACAATTCACCTGCTAGACAGAAGACACTATTTTGTAGTAGAAAGCAATCAGGTTAATCTGGCATGATTTGCCTTTGGTAAATTCATGTTGGCTTTTGTCAAGCACCTTCTACATTTGGCTTGTAGGGTGCCTCAAGAGTTTAAAATGAGAAAGCTTTACATCTCAGACATGTGTGTGACTAGGAAGAGGATTGGGTTTTTTTAATATTGTTTGATTTCAACTCTTATAATTTTGTCTAAAATTTATCATATTCACTTCCACGATATTTCAAACTGTTTATTTTGTGTTTAATTCTCTTGTCTTGTCTGTTCAGTCAGGTCTAGGCTGTGGGGTAGCTCTCTTTGTAATCAAGTACTGTCCCTGTAAATCTATAAGTTGCATTTCCCATTTACCTCTCAGTAATGAATTCTGATGCACAGGCACAGCTGTAGTTTGTTCTAGTTCTAGTGTTTCTGTCTGCTCTGAGCAATCAAGCTACGGAACATTTTACCCACATCTATCTCAGTAATATGCACCACAAAACACATATAGCAATGATAAAGTCAACAGGCTTTTATAAGAACCTGTTCCTAATTATCCTAGGCATTTTTACTATTCTTTTTTTTTTTTTTTTTTTTTTTTTGGGTTATGTAGTTTTGTGAGCACAGTAGAGTTAACAGACTAAACAGGTTAAAACAGCATATTTCATTTATGTTAGCAAGCTACAGACTTAATGNTTTTTTTTTTTTTTTTTTTCTTTTTTTTTTTTTTTTTTTATTGGAGATCCTTGTAATTCTACGTATTTGTGCAAAAACCCATGTGATAGGACAAAGCTTTTTAAAATTTTTTCTCTCCGTGATACAGTTGAGAGTATGGTCACACAAAAATCCTCTGGATGAGCTATGAGGCTGTCCTTTTTTTTGGAGGCCTTCACAAAAGTGACTTGTAAATCATTCCTTAACAAGTTAAACAAAAATAAAAATGGAGAGCAATACATGAGAATCTGCTTTTTTTTTTTTACTCCACGGAATATTTTGTAATAAATAATATTTTTTCCTGAAGTGAATATTATAGAAAGTATATACATTATACATTATATATAATACATTACAGACAATAAGACGATGTGGTTTAAAGTGCTCTGTAATAGGCAGTATTTTTTATGTGGTGAAACAGGATAAAATTATGGAACTGTGTAGGAAAGAAAAAAGACAAAATGTCATTAATCTCCTGTCAGTGATGCTTTTATCTAATACAAATAATGATGTTTGTGGTGCAAGAGCTTGCTGCATTCTAGTTTGAGTACATGATTACACTGGCACATTGATTGATAAATCAGTCACCAAAGCTCACTTGTTTCCTTGTTCAGTTCTGGTATTAGGGGAAAAGTTCCAAATGCCAATCAAAAATTTCTCTTAAACACTAGAGAAGATATAGGTAGTTTTTCAAACAAGATTTTTGTATGAAGTATTAGATAATTCCTCATTCACAAACTGCTGAAACTTATTAGGATACCTGGTCTAATAAGCCGTAGGATCTCGTTTCTGGTGCCTTGATTTTTTCATTACATTTCTTTCATAGGAAACAAAGATTTAATCAAAGCAGCAGGGAACAGCATGAGTGTTGCATGGGTATTGTTTCATGCACTTATGTTACAGATTTCCAAGAGAAAGATGAGCAGAAAATGAGTTATGGCTGCACATGAAGTATCTGGATTTCTTCAGCTCTCCTAATTTATGGTTTAAACAGTACAGGTTGAGGAAATTTGAGGTAGCAAATCTGAAAAAATACCTGGAGCAGGGAGGAAGAATTAAATATATTTCTTGTTATAGATAAGGAAATGAGATATATTTTAACGTTATTCCTTAATATAAATTTAAAACAACCTCTATGTAACTGAGGAACTGGGAGTAGAGAACAGGAAAGAAAGAGGTGGGCTTATTAAAAGTGAATATAAACAAATTTTAAAACCAGTGCACTAAGAATTATTCAATTTTTCCATTGGAAAGGAAATAATATCTATCTACATTTAGATGGGCCGATAAGCTTTAACATGTTGATTTGTTCAATTTGTCAATCAATTTTTAAATTCATGTTTTAACACAAACAAGCTGAACAGTTGTTTTAGGACATATCAGAAGCCATTTTAATAAAGTTAGAATCAAGTAATTTGGTTTTTTTGTTGTTTTTTTTTTTTTATGCAAGACTATTTTCAGGAATGAGACATTCAAAGTTTGACTTTGTTTTCTTTGATAGTACTGTGGTAGAAGAATCAACTTCCATTGGACCAGTCAATGGAAAACTGAGGAAACTTTCATTGATTTTTTGAGTTCTGGTTTCTGTACACTTCTCTAGTTACATATAATACCTTGATTCAAACTCAGACTCACAAACTCAAAAGATTTAAGATTTTTATAGAGGAGGAAGGTAATTCATGAACATTTTAAATCAGTCTTTCACATGAATGTTGTTAAAAGTTTTACATGTAGACTTCTACAACTCTTTGGATACCATAAGATTATAAAGACAAACTGCTAAACACATTTGTTTTCAAGGTTCCAGATGTGGAAAACGAACCAAAACAACTCAGCTGACGTTAGTTATTGCTGAGGCAGAGATAGAGAAATTTTTTTTTAAGACAGTTATACTGTCTTTAAAAGACAGTATATTTTAGAAACCTACATTATCACTTAACCTCTAGTGGTACATTGATCACTAATTATCATATAGGCTTCAATGAGGCTTAATGAGACTGTGCTCCTTTCTACTACCTTTCTTACCTACATGCATACATTAAAAAAATGTCTTAAATAGTTTTTTCTAATCAAATCAACTCTAGCAGGTTTTCTAAAAAAAAAAAAAAATACTGTCTTTTTCATCCTTATTTGAAGTATTTTGAAATGTTGTTTGTATATGTAATATTCCTGTAATTAAGCTATCAGAGTTATGCTACTCCTGATACACCTCTTGTGCAAAGCAAGTGGGAGTATTTTTTTTTTCCATTGATATGAAATGTTTCTTAAACTAACAGACATCTTCTCTTCAAATGTCTCTTTTCCAAAGAAGCCTTGACTTGCCTACACAAAAGACTTGCTAGGTATTTTGGATTTGCCTGTCAATCCAAACAATGTTGACAAATACAAGACATTACCTGCTGTCCAATTCTTATGATGGGAAAAAAAAAAATGGTGCTATTGTTTCCATAAAACAGTTACTTTACAGCAGTTTCATCTTTAGGGGAAGCAATCAATGCAATTTAAAGAAACTTCACTGATAACACGGTTATAAACCAGTCAAAAAAGCACTATAAAACATAGTGAAAAACTGTCTTAATTGAAAGCTTCAAATTGTGACTTTAGAGGGCCTGTGAGACCAACTGTTCCTGGCGGCCACCTGGCTGGAAAATCCCATTTTATATACGGATTGTTTTGACAGCAGCCAACCATGAAGATGAAAAAGTAGCAGCTGCTGATTTAGTTTCCCTTGACATCTTCCAGAAGAGGATCTAAGGCTCCCTGAGCATGTACATTAAGTTATGACACCTTAATAACTATAAGTTGTGAAGTCCAGAAGGAGGTTGTGATCAAACTGCAGGGATTATTATTTTAATGACTCTAATAAAATGCTTTAGAGGAACATGTAAATTCCAGCCAGCTTTGTAGTGAAGAGACCAGCCTGTACTGCACTTGAACTCAAGAGGAGAAAGGGATTTAGTTCAATTTAGTTTGTTGAAATTCAATGTATTTAACTTGCTCCAGAGTAGCAACTGAAAAATACACTGTTTTCTTTTCAAGTGTGGAAACCTTTTGGTGATGTGAAAATGTCATACTATGCTTTCTGTGACTCACTCAAAAGTTCTTGGAATGAAGGTGTGAAGCAATGTTTCAATGGAGAATAAAAATAATAATTTTGAATTATTGCATAGAACACAGGCTTCACATTGTGAAGGAGACCAGCTCTGCTTATTCTTCTTCCAGGGGTTTCTATACCATCTGCTGAGTTTTATCAGTAGATGTTTTATCAGTATCTTTTTGATAAAGAATTATAAAATGATTATATAGAACTTTAATTATTTGGTGATTTACTTTTATTATGATACATATTATATGAAAGTTATACTTTGATAATATTCCTACATGTTAGGTTTCTAAACACTTAAAAATTTCAAAATGCTGTACTCTTGGAGCAGTCTGTAAAAGTGGGAGACAGCAAAGTGTGGGATTAAGCTAACACTGGAAATGTAATTCAGCTAAGAGCACAAAAAGGTCTGGAACAACTTAAAAAGACTTCTTCACTTTGTCAGTAATTTTATGTTGGGGCAGCCAACGTGATGCAGGTGTCCAGGCATTCAGATTCATCTAGACCAAGTCATCCATGTTTAGAAATGTAATTTTTATTGTCAATATAAATATGTCAGCACAGTCTTGGGATATTTGTTGCCATTCTGCCATACTACCTACTTACTGCACGTTTTAATCATAATCATGATCATAATCATAATCATTTCTATTAATATTTTAATAATACAAAGATTATTAAAGATATAAATTAATTCTTTTAATATGCATACAGTGAATATTGAAAATGGTTAACCATGGTTAAGAATGTAGAAAAAAATTCATAAAAATAATAACCTCAGTATAGTGATATGGCTTTCGAAATGGCCTCCCTCCAAAACTAAAAAAAACCAGAATAGGTTTTGCAGATAAAAGTATGTAAATTCCATCTCTCTTTGATGAAATTGTCACTAGAAAAATACCACATCTGCACTTTCTAAGCAAGCCAGCAATTCATTGACCTTAAATTTCAAACAGAAATTCCAATGTGCTTCGTAAAAGAAAATATTTGTAGCATCTTCCTTGTAGTAGTCCATTGCGATGTTCCTTCAGATCTGCACCATATAGATAAAAGCCAAAAACTAAGTATGTTCTAACTTATTTTCAAAGATTTGATGCTGAAGGTAGAGCAGGTTTTTTGGGGTTTTTTTTGGGAACATTATGTTTTACTTAAAACCAAAGTTCCTGTTTCTGCTATCTGTGGAATTGCCTACTGTGTAGTCTGTGTTACCTGGATAGCATTTGTAAAAAAAGATATCGAAAATGAAATTGCAAACATACTAGAAATTATTTTCCACAAGAAATAGAGCTTCTAAAGCAGAGGCAAAGGAAAAAATTTGCATATTAAAAAAAGCATATGGAAGTACACCAATGTTGCAGTTCAATTGGTCACCAGCAGGCTTTATTAAGCAGAGGAATGGTGGATGAATTTCAGATGACACTAACTACATTGTGCTCTGACCTGGAATATACAGTATTTGAAATTTCATGGCTCTCTCCCAGACTATTAGTAATAGCAGCTTGTATGCAGCAAACTCAGCATGTAGCAAATGATAGATAAGCCAAAATCTGGGCACCTGTCCATAACTGAATTGTAAATACAATTCTCTTTCTGCCTTTGGGAAAGTAGCGCCTGTCTTACGCTTTTTAGCATACAATTAAGGGATTACTTTAAGTTAATATTCCCCATGTTCTACTGCATGCCATCTCTTGGTTGATAAATTGATAATAAAATTTCAAAATTTATCATATTCTAAATATTTAATAGGTTTACTCTGAATATAATTTATTTTTAAATGTTTGAAAATGTTTTTCACAGCTCACACTGATTTGAAAATTATGTTCTTTAATGTCAGAAGTATGTTGTGAAGTTTTACTTTAATGAGAAAAATAAAAATGTTTGTCTTTAAATAGCATGTAAATTTTTTTCTCACTGTATCAGATTTGACTTTTATATTCTTTTTTCGTCTTTGGCTTCCTCTGTTGATTGCATAATGTTAACATTGTAGGCATAAGGGGAAAATAGATCCAATTAGATATAGCTTAGATTAAAATTTTTCTTTCATGCTCGAAACATAATCAAGTTATGTAGAATTTAACCAATTCCACATTTGCATTATGCCTTTTGTCAATTTCACAATAATGTACAAAAGACATCGCTAAGGTAGCGACTAACATTTCCTTCATTGGTTAGAATTTGTCATTTTCAGAATTTTCATCTGCATGCAGCATATGCCAACAATCTGATAGCCTTTAAATTTGGATATTGGAAGAGTCTAAATTTAATTAAATTACGTTAAAGCTGAAACATCCTCTTCCTTTCCTGAAAAAGTGCAGCTTAAGATCAAATTCAGGCAAGATTCACCAAATCTGTACTTCAAGTGGGACTTTTTATTCCAGTAACAGTTATTGTACAAAAATTAATTCCAGAGCAATAAAGATTTTCAACAACAACCATTGCTGAATATAAAATCACCTTCTTCACTTCTAATTAACTTCTGCAGTATTTTGTCCCAGTGATAAATGTAACATTTAAATAAAATATGTACAAGTGACATGTTGTTCAAAGTGCAAATATCATAACGTAACTCTTGAGAATAAAGAAGGAATGATAGTTATCAGTAGCAACAGTGCTAAACCAAAGCTTATACTCTTGACAATCCCAGCTGAAACCATTCTATGAATATTCCAAGTTAAAGTTTTGATGGATATGCAGTTAGAATGCATTAATTTTTTTTTTAAGATCTCTGGAATACCATTGACAGAGAAAAAAATCTCTTGTATTTAGAAAGGTGAGAAATCTTGATGAGTTCCTGCAGAGCTGTGGAAAAAACAAGGGCCCAAAAATCATCAGCAAAGAAGGCTTTTTCAGCTAGAAAGAACTCCATTTTAAAACAAAGAAGACAAGAACAGCTTCATGTGCTGAAGAAAAGGAACTAATAATTCTACTTGACTGCAAAAGAAATTACACATTAAAGACAAAGATGCGGTAGATAGTCTTGGTATAACAGCAAGGCAGATAAATATATTTGGCTCATGTGGAGGAATTAAAAGGGCTGAAGGGAATAGCATAGGGTCTCAGTAATTGCTGTAGAAAGAAGGAAAGAAACCTAATTTAGAGAGGATGATACAATTGTAAATAGGAGTGACTTAGATGTACTCCTTATCCAGGTTTTTAACAGGCTCAGATAGGGTACTGTGCAAAATATTTTAATTTTTATAAGGTGAATTTTATGGGAAAAGCCTTTGCATATATTTTAAATCAGACAGCACCATTACTGTGATTGTCAGCAACTTGTTTCCTAGATAGCATATAATTTCAGGGAGGAGTTAAACAAAATATTGACTGATCAAAGACAGAGCAAGAATTCTGAAGAAAGAGACTACAGTATTAGAAGCCCAAGTGTATTGGAAAGTGTGATCCCCAACTCGGGAAGAATGGTGAGCATCTTGAGGATATCAGAAGGCTAATTAATTACTTTATTATACTATATTATTCTGTATTATATTACACTACATCTTAACTGAACAAGAACTAGAGCTAGACTCTAACTGAACCAAAACCCCTGACTGTCTGCTGCAACCACAGTCTGGACCATGCTTGGCCCTGACAGGCCAAGGAAACAAAACACCATCACCTTAGGTAAACAATCTCCATCTGACATTCCACTTTGGCACAACACAGGAACAGCAAATGAGATAAGAATTGCCCTGATCATTCTGTTCTCTGCTTCTCTCCCTGCTTCTCTCAGGTTCAGAGAATGTGAATCCCACACAAGTGAGCACTGCAAGCAAAATAAAATGGCTGGTCCATTATCCAGAATTATCCAATATCTGTTTTCTCTGTTTTCATCAGAGAAAATTGTTCTTCAGACCTTTGTGTGAAATATTGTATCCAAATCTATTTAAAACTGTCCTGCGTTTAACAGAATGTCAGACGTGATGACTGAAACAGTTATTTTGACATTATTACTATTAATGAAAATACATTGAAGGGAGTTTTGGATGCTAAATAATTATTACAACAATAACTGAATATTTTTCCACTGAAAAAAAAAAAAGCCAACCAAAAAACCAAATATGCATTAAATTTAAAATAAAGCTAATACAAAATCCTTCTACATCGAACTAATACAGGTATAGAGGTAGCTATCACTGAACCATCTTTGTCCTTGGTGTGATAAAGGTCTCTTCCCATTTCTTGTTTAATTACCTCATTCTGTCAATGGGTTCACTACCATGCAGTGATATACATAATGTATTTAATACATTATCATTAATAAAATCCTAATGCAGTAATCAATAATATAGTAATATAACACAATATCATCCAGACTCTGCAATATGTAGAAAACAGAAAAAAAAAAAAAGGATTTAAGGAAAATGTCTTAAGAGTAAATCACATGGCTGTGATTTAGACACACAGCTCCAGTGGACAGGAGCAATCCAGAGCCTGGCAATACTTTATTGGCTAGTACAGAGATAGTCTGAACTCCCTGCTCTGACTGTGGTTCTTCTTGAAATGTCACCATTATGATAAGTGATGCTACTCTGGCCTGGGATCCAATGATCACAGTGTCATTTTGTTTTGTTAAAGACAATCTGTAGTCTGGTTGCATAAAATAAAGGATTTCTGATGTTATAATTATTTCCACAATTTAATTATTATTTGATTTTACGTTTAACCAGAGTTTTTTCTTGAAGATAATAAAATTTATTAATGATTGGAATACAAGCCAAAAATCCAGTGTCCAATGATTGTACATCAAATACATAAATCTTCTTGCATGTTAAAGAAAGATTGATTTAAAAATCAAGAGAGGCATCAGTTTGTAGTTTAACTCTTTCAAAATTTTGAAAATAGACAAAAAAAAAGACGAGGTACTATATAAATTTATTTTTCTTTTTTTTTCCCCCTGGTCCTATACGTTAAAAAAGAGTGTATTTTTCTTCAAAAGACCATTGGTTTCCACTGACTCCTCACAAAATATCCTTTTCATGTTACTGATCTGTTAATGACCACAGTACATTCTGTTTCATATATTTTCCTCAGCAATTGTAATCTTACCCTCTTTAAAAATTACTTCTTTAAAGAGGCTATACCAGTAGTAAAATCTTAATTGTTTTCTCCTAAATTTCTCATTTTTAGTACTAACGCAACTCTCATGTCTAATTTGCAGTGTATGAGATATATCAAAATAATTTGATTTCCTCAAAACACTATGTAAATATATTCTGTATTTTCTTTAACATATTTATTGCTTAGTGAGACTGTACTAGGTTTCATTTACCTGTGCTTATATTCCTCAAACTCCTAGGAAAGCACAAATCAATGACACTTCTCCTAAGTATATTTTAATATACTTTAGTGGGTCTATGTTGTTACCAAAAATTGCTGCTATCAGAAATTACTCCCATCCTGCTACTGAAATGCTCTGTAAAAGTATAATTGCAACAATTCTATCAGTTTATCTTTGCAGGGCACGTAATCAAGGATGGCAGACTGTGGCAGTCCAAAATCAGCTCATCACAGTTATACAACAACACTTCACTTCGTGGTCAAAATAACAGAAAATGGAATTGTACAGCTGATAAGTTTACATGTCAAGCAGAAATAGTGGGGAAAACAGATTTGGGAAGTGCTTCCAAATTTTTTTAGGGAAATAGATATTATTCCTGAATTAATATTAAAGATTTTATATGGTTTTGAACTGGCAAATTGAGTCATACAACCCAAGAATAAGCAGGTTGCATTTGATATAGTTTTGCTTCACAGGTCGCCACTTAAATATTAATTAATTTCAAGATGTGAGGAGAAATATTAGGAAAAAAGACTTAAGTTTTCCCTTTTTGACTAAAAAAATTGAAGAAAAATGTTTGAATTCACTTTACAAAAAGAGACTATGACTGGTTTTCCAAAGTATTTGTATACATACGAGTTACAGACAGTGCAGAACAATGACCAAGTTTAGGGACTTGTCACAGAATCCCAAAATGGTTGTGGTCAGAAGGGACCTCTGGAGGTCATTTGGTCCAACTGCCCCGCTCAAGGAGGGACATCTAGAGCTGTTTGGCAAGGTCTGTGTACAGATGGCTTTTGAATATCTCCAAGGATGAAAACTCCACACCCTCCCTTTGCAACCTGTGCCAGTCTCAGTCATCCTGACGGTAAAGAATTGTGACATCCAGACAGGGTGACCTCTGTTTCAGTTTGTGCCCATTGGCTCTGGTACTGTCACTGAAAAGATGCAGGCTCTGTACATGCTCTGTGTTCTCTCAGATCTTTATAAACATTGATAAGATTGCCCCTGAGTCTTCTCTTTTCTGTGGTAAACAGTCCCAGCTTTTTTTTTTTTTTTT
>VZRH01003327.1:213013-223182 GCA_013397555.1 Urocynchramus pylzowi | reverse complement strand
AAAAAAGAAGGGGGGTTTTTTTAATAATAAAAAAAAAAAAAAAAAAAAAAAAAAAAAAAAAAAAAAAAAAAAGAAGAAGAAGAAGAAGAAAAAGAAGAGAAGATAAAAGAAAAGAAAATTAATTGTAAGTAGTTACTTAAACCCTTTCTCTACTTGACACCAAGGGCCGGTACCTGCTAAGGACAATTTGACATTACCTCAGCTTATCTGTCTCTTATCAATTCCCACAGAAACATAAATGATTAGCTTAGGGAACTTAATTTTTTGTTAACTGATGTCTGGTGAGGGAAGTCACATACCAAGTAATAAATACAAGATGCAGCCTGGGAAATAGAACTGTTTTCCACTGTTTTCATGATGCCAGTAAAACAGTATACATATTTTGTGGCCATGAGATTACAGCTGTACGTACATAAGACTAGAGAGCATGCAAGTGTGTGGGTAAATACTTAAGTAATGTTAGGCAGAAGGCTAACACATTGGTGATTTCTTTGTCACTGCTGTTTTCCACGTATTTATGTTGAGGAGGAGCTGAGCATTCAAAACCCTAAAATATTTAGTCTGAAATTATTTAAATTTTTTTATGATGGCGGGGTGTCTCAAACAATAGCAATCAGGTTTCGTCCATGTCATTTGGTTTTCATTCTCCAGTTAGATTAAATTTTCAGGTGGATTAAGAGAATGAAACATGGTCCATTATTATCACAGTTTCCTACTTGTCTACATTAATCACAATGAATATATTCCAGCTAGCAAATGTGCAGGGAAAACCAACCTGGGAGATAGTATGATGTTTTAAATTTACAAACCATACTAGTTATTCAGAAAGTATTTCTAAAACTATATTCCGTGACTTATAACAAATTACAATTCTACTGAGATTTTCTATCAATCGTGGTTCACTTTATCAAACTAAAATTTAAGTCTGCATTCAGATAGAGTGTTCTTGTTTCATAACCATGTATAGTTTCACTGCTGCTGACCAGTCTGAATAAGGATTGTAAAGAGCAACCTAAAGCTGCTATAATCTGTTTTCATTTCATCTTTTGTCTTTTGTATTTTAGCTGTGTTCATCCTCCTTTCTTTTCTCTTGTAACTTGGTCTGCCTTATTTCTCAGCAATATGATATTACTTGCAATTTGGGGATGCAATTCCAAGGGATTTTCCTGCTAGCATTTAAGAAGGCAACATGGAAGGTAATAGTGAAATGTATGAAAACTTGAGAGAAGCTTTGGTGTACTGTAGAGAATTTCTGTGGACTTTCTGTTACTGAGTGACTGCATTAAATGTTTGACACGTACTTATTTGAAAAAAAACCCCACAACTAATAGCCTTTGTCATGTATCAAAAGCCTTTCTATATCAAACTTAAATTATACTATCTACAGTATATGGTCCGGCAGTGCCCTGTAATTTCATTTATAAAAGAAACATCTCCAGGCTTAAAAATAAAAATTTCTACACCAGCCCTTCATGTAAATGTCAGAGATGGATTTCTATCAGTGTTCCAACTACTTAAATATGTATGAGTATATAACATAGAAAACAAAGAAACAGCAGCTCCTTCAATTCTCAGTTTGTTATTGCTTATGTGTCTTGGTTCCCCTCCAAAAACTTGCTTAGGACATTGCTTTTTGTTCAGATTTTATTTTTCTTTGGGCACAGGAACTAATAAACTTTAATTTCAGGTTTAGAACTGACAGTTCCATCAAACAGATTTTCTAAGAGAGACGAATGACTTTCATGATTCTATAGTGGACACCTGAACTGCTTTATTAGTTCTCTTTTTCTTTATCTAATAACTAACGTATATTTTCTTTCATATGCCAATTAAAAATTGTTTTTTATCCACTGTGTTACCAGCTTTTGGGCATTCTGAGTTTTGAGATTATATTAAAGAACACTTTTTTGGGGTCATATATATGATCCTAGTCAATTATACTTTGCCTTCTAGATCAAATTCCTTATGGTTCAGTATTAAACACACATGTATTATAGAGAGACTTTAATTTTCTTCTTATATGTAAGCTGAAAACAGGTTCAGTTACTGAGTCTGAGTTTGGGCTTATAAGGTTAATTTACAGAATTTTTGTATTACAGAATTTTTTGACACAGTTTAAAGCAGTCTCATATATCTCAATTAGATTGCTGAGGTTGGTTTAGGTTCTCAGGAAATTTCTCTGCTTCTTGGATTTTCAACAATTCATTTCAAAATATCTAATAAAATAATACATAAGAATAATGTACTTTTTGATTTATTTTTACATAATAAAACAGCATGACTTTAATAGAATTCTATATTTACATATGGTGACATAATCAGAATTTTTTATTTTGCAAAATAAAGACTATGGAATTATGTATTATTTAATAGAAAATATATTTAATTATTTTATCAAATGTTATATTTTAATTAAATATTTTTAAAAAATTTAATTAAATAGATGTTGCAATGACAAACATGTTCCATGAGCTTTTGATAAACAATTCTTTGTAAGTAATTTTCCTCCAAACTCTTCAGTCACTCATTTTTCTTCACCCTATTTCTGTGCTCCTGCTTCTATTTTTTTCCAACACAAACTGAAAGCACTTTCAGTTCCACCAATATTTGCCAATCATATGATCCATTTAAAGCTTCTGTAGCACTGTGCCAGGGTTATCTCATGTCCAACATCAGAGTTCACATTTCTTTCTTAAAACTCTTAATTTCTCGTACTCTTCAAATGTATCAGAGACAGAACAAAAACTATTTGTGGGATCAAAGTGAAAATTAATTTAAACTTAAGCAAGGTTTAACTGATCTACGGCATGCTTCAACTATGTTTGCTGGATATCAATACTCGCTGGCAGTTTGGACAGGAAGATGATAATTTAGCACAAATCTGGCATTGCCTTTCTACTTAAAATGTTAGAAATTCTATTATATGTTAAGTCACCACATGACCTATCCATCTTTGCTGTATTTAACCTAAATGCATGTGAATGTAGTCTTGTAGTAAAGAGACCATGATTGCTCTCAGTTGTGCAAAGCTTTGAGTCCTTTGAATGCAAGTACAATCATATTTCTCTAAAAGAACTGAATACTGACATATTCTTTACCATCTGATTTATAAAATTTAATTTAAGACTAGAGGATATGGAGAAAACTAGTTTCTCATTCTTTGCTTATTCCGTTTCAGAATTTAAAAAAAACATATTTGAAACAGAACTTGAATGCGAATTGCACACAGACTCGTTAATGAGGTGCTGCAGGACTAGGAAGCCTCGTTGGCTTGAATATGAGTCACTTCTCAGAGTTTTAGCCTCTTGTTATACACATTTTCTATAGCTGTTTGTCAACAGCTGTTTGGCTTTTTAAACCAGACTTAAACCCAAAGTTGTGAGACTCAGTCACACTGAATAACACCTTACAGGATAGTTCACCTCATTGACTTAAACCTGAATAAATTAACTGTGTAGAAAGGCAACAGAACCTAGTCTTATATGAGCTGTCAGTTTTCATAATCATCTTTTCCCTACAATCATCAAAGCTAGCAGTGGTCTGACGGAGGACTCACAACCAGCACCAAGAATGGTTTCAAGCATCAGCACTTGGTTAGCCCCCCAATACAACCTTTTATACCCTGTCTCTCACATGCACCACACCTGTGTGCCTTTTTACTCTTTCATGATTGGTCAATGCACCTCAGCATTCCGTGCTGCTTTTCTTTTAACAATGGTCACCTGTTTTACACAGCTGCATCCTATTAGGGATGAGGCTTAGCTGCAGCCCCATTCCTAATGTTCCATAATCTATGCTACTACAATGGTCATTTCCTTAAATAAAAACAAATAAATGTGGATAATCAGCAACTTCCTTAGATAACCACATACTGTATTATATTAATTCATGTATGCATTTTTTTTCCTTTGCATATTTTCTGTGTATGTATGTATGAAGGGGGCAGACTTCTTGAAACAAATTTTTATCCAATGAACAACATCAGATGAATATAGTAATATCTATTCTCTTAGGTTCTTAATTTTGCATATTAGCTGAGCAATGACTATCCAATAATAATTTCAGGTTCTTATTCGCATAATTATAGCTGAAACTATCTGAAAAGAAATCTCATACACTTGTTGAGAGTGCATGTAAATTTTTTTTCACCTACCTTGCTCAGAGTTATAAAATGAGACCTACAAGAAATGAATAAACAAATTATTTCCTCATCTTAAGTAGTTCCCTAGTTTTCTGTAATTTTTGATGACTCTGGGGGGGCGGGGGGGTGGGCTGCCATCCATAACAATTGTGCCACCCATAANGTGTAAGGGGAGGGGGTGTGGGGGGGGCTGCCATCCATAACAATTGTGCCACCCATAACAATTGTGCCACCCATAACAATTGTGCCACCCATAATTAGATCCTTTGGTTTTTATCTATTGTCTTTTCATCTGTCTGCATCTGTAGTTTTGTGGACCTTGCAGATGGGGGAATTTTTTTTTCTGTCTTCATCTGATGGATACAAGCTCCAGTCATATTTCAGCCTTGTCCATCTAACACACCTGCCACCCCTAATTTTTGCTCAACAGACCATTATAGCTCTGGCTGCAGCTGGAGTAGAGTGCTTCAGCATGATTAACATTTTAACTCATGGACAGACACTTGGCCTTACTGTCCAGAAGGAATATGTACTATCTCTCTCTCTAAGCACATCTGTCTCTATATGTACAGAAAGCATTGAGGCCAGTCTCTTGCCAAACTAATAGCTAAAAAGATGGTCACTAAGTGCATGGTTCTGAAGTAAAGCACTTTAGCCCACTCCTAAGTCAACTCATCCTCCAGTATCTTGATTGAGCCTTTGTGAACAGTTTTCTGTCTGCTGAGTAGTCTCTTAATGAGTGTTTGGCTTTCACAATGCTGTTGAATCTGTTTTACTGCAATTTATTTTTCACTGTCTTGAAAGGGCAAGAAAAGTTGTCAGACTCCCTGTTTCAAAGAAAATTACTGCTTGAGGACATATCTCAAATTAGATCTCATCTCACAAGCAAGGTATTACAACTGGAAAGCCTCTTCATTTTGCATGTTTGCTGGCACAAGAACTTTGTCCTTGCAAACGTCCAGTCTGTGGTCACCAGTCTGGAAGTTAGTTATTCACTTCACTTGTATTCATGCAAATGTGGAAAGAGATGCTGAACATATACACCTTGCTTGAATTCTGATGTTACACAGTCAAATGTGAGCAAACCTTTTTTTTTTTTTTTTTTTTTTTAATGAACACATGAATTAGTGAAAAATTTGAGTTTAAAAAAATAAAAGAAGCGATCATGATGTTTTAACACTTGAAGGAAATTTCAATCCCAGTTTGGATTTCATTGTGTTAGATGCCTTATTGCAGTTGCTTATAATCCTTATGTCTTTAAGCTTAAAAAAGCCCTCAGAATCTTCAGATGCGACTGACGATGCAACTCATATATTTATGTATGTATACATATCTCTATATATATATATACATCTCTTATGTGTGTGTGTGTGTGTATATATGTCATATTGTATTAAAGGATACAACTGATCATACATTTTTTTTTCATTTTTCTTCTTTAGATGTGAAAAATTGTAGTGTCTGAATTTCATGAAGATCAAACTGATAAAAGCTAATAAAGACTCATCAGCTCCGACTGAGGTCATGTTTCCTAAAGAACCAGCTCCCCTTTAGCACTCAAATTAATTGCCAGATTGCCAAAAGAGATTGAATTAGAAAAGTGTATTATAAGTGTTATGATTGGAGCTATTGAGTTTTGCTCTTTTTGTCTCCCTTAGAAGAAAAAATATTATTTTAAAATAATTATTTCCAGTTTTAGAGGAAGAGTACTTAAAAATCTGGCCTTGAGGTCTTCTCAAAATCTGGCTGTACTTGTGAAGCTGAAACAACCTTCTCAAATCATAGCTTCTCAAAATGTCAGGAATATTCTGAATAAGACCGAGTTTTACAACTTTGTCAATCAAACCTATCACTAAATAAAATGTCAGATGTTGAGTTTGTCTATTTGTTGCCAATAAAGTTGGAATTTTAACTTTGACAATGTGCCCAAGAAATGATAACTTTCCATCTTCCTGTTAACTCTTCCAAGCAGACTGACATAGTCATGGTTTGTACTTGGAATAAAGCAATTTTCCCCATTTAAAATTAGTTGATAGTTCTGAATATTACAGAACAAAGAAAAGTACAATGAACAACTTTCCTTCAATCCACAGTACTATGTATCATGGCAGGAAAAAAAGGATGAAGCTAAAAACATTTTTTAAAATGAATCCAAGCTAGCAAAAAAAAATTAATTTTAATCTTTTCCATTTGAAAGATTATTTGTTTGAATTCTCAGGAGTTTCATGAAAATACTTGAATATATCTTTCCTTTTTCAAAGCTCTTCAATATTTCATATTAAATGTGAGCTCATACTGGAGTGCAATGGTGTTGTGGTCTAGCTTCTCACTTGAAAGTTGTATCAGTCTATTTCTTTGATTCCCTGTACCATACATGTCTGAAAATCTTATTCTTCAGCAAAGATGCTCAAACCAATGGACATGATTATTAATTATAACTCATTAATCCTATACACAATAGTGTGATTAGACTTTTCATATAGACAGATGATAAATCTTCTTACAGGATACTAACTTATATAGATGTTCTTATTATAAAAGAAAGCATAGAGCTCATGACAATACATTACAGACAACTTTATTTTGTCACATCTCTGCTGTTTCAATATTAAACAGTTAACTCTTCCTATAAGGTATTCTGACCCCCTTTTTTTCTACTGTGTTCTCTCTAAATTCTTTAATCTTTTGATATTATGGTGGCTGTTAACAATTTTTGCTACAAAACTTGGAGCGTTTGTTTAGTGTATGAAATTAAACTTCACTGGCAGAATAATATACCTATGGAATATGTAGTAGCTTGTCCGTGCATCCAAACTTAATGCTTCTGTTTTTCAACAGTGCACAGACTTTCATGCATATGGCACATAACTACTTAAATTTTAACATCACCTATATAACAACATTGAAATTATTTAGTATAGTGTGAACCCTACTGTAAAATTTCCTTCTTTTCCATACCTCTCCTGCCAGTAATATCTCCCCATAATGCCCATGGGTTTTTATCTTCCTGAAAATATTCCTGCCTTTGAATGTACTTTGTTTTTACTTCTGAGTAGGTGTAATTATAAAAGGGTGCCAGACTTAATTTTCTGTCCTGATGCTTTTCAAAAAGTGTAGACTGTGTGAGTTACTAAATATATATACATATATATATAATCTGAATGTGTTGCAGGCAATATTTCCCTATTTGGCTATACTGTTTCCTGAAAAGAACTATCATATGCTATACCTGTAGAAAGATTAAATTTCTTTTATGTAACCTCTGAGTCTTCTATGCTATTCTCCAAATTTTGAAACTGGCATCCTCTGTGACCAGCTATGAAAAAAGTGTGATAGCTTATATAAGCCTAGCCCTAGATGCTGATACTCTGGGTGGGGGAAATTTCAGATAGAAGAGAGGACCAAATATGGATGAAGAAAATAAAATATTTCACCAAACTCTGACATTTTCATGGTAAAAAATTGTTCTTTTCTACATACAAACTGCAAGTGTATGTCTGGATTCTGGGAAAGGGGGAAGGGGGAAAAGAAATTTCATCTTTTCCATCTGTGGGGCGAGAAGTAATTATGGAATGGGAGAGAATGAACACAAAGAAGTAGAATCATGCAAAGGAGAACACTCCATGGAGGATTACAAGAAGTTCTTCTGAAACCTCTGCTGGGTTAGGTGGGCTCTGCCCTATTCATGTATTTAGCTGGTGGCTGATACCTTCCAGGAGAGGCATTTAATTTCAGAACACAGCCTTCTCATTGTGGCTGTGATTTTAAACTTACTGGGTAATAGAGCGTATTACCATTTACCATATGATGAGATGGCCTTGTCTGTCAGCCAGGGAGCTGCTTAATATTATATATGGGTCAAATGAGCCAAAAAAAGAGAGAAAGGAAAAAAATTAAAGAACCTTGAGCCCTCTAACAAAGGGGGAATTTTCCCCTATGGCAAGTAGCCACATAGTGTTTTTTTAAAAATCAATTTTCTCCTGAAAATTGATTAAGTAGCACTAAATCATGTAAGATAAAGGAATTCCAAGGTCAAGGGGGATTTCTGCAGAATCACCCATTGCAGTGATCACCATAGCAGATGTTGTCCTTTTGGCAGAAATAATTCTTTAATGTTTGCAAATACATTTAGTTCCATGAAAAAATAGTGATTCTCCAACATATCAGAACACTAAAGCCTTTCCTTGTGAATATTTGCACACAATAAATGAGGAAGAGCTATAAAAACCAAATCAATCAGATGTTTGGAATTTGACTAGTTGTTCCCAAAGACAGGTTTACTGAATTTATCCTTGGAAGGTGTAAAGCTATTTGCAAACCTTACATGACATCTGGCTATGTAAAATTAGAGAAATATGTAAGCTAAAAATAAAGAGATTTATTGAACTAATCTTATGTCTCAACTTGATTTAGTGAAGGTGTTTATTTTTCAGCAACTTTGACCAGAAAAGCAAAATAGTAAGTTCAGGTTCAATCCTTAAAAAAGCTCTATAATAACCATGAAATGTACTATACAGACAAAAAAGACAGCAGCGCCCATTTTCATCACCCAGATCTTATTTAATCAGATCAATATAGAACTGTTCTGGAGTTCACAGTAATCACAATTCTGTAAATTCTCCCATCTTAATTCTTAGTCTTAAGATTTTCTTATTAAAGCCAAATTATGTATCAAGAGAGAAATTTCTCTAATGTCCTTACGGATGATGGTGAATTTTCAGTATCAAAGATGAACCAGAAGCTTAGGCTGTCCAATCAACACTCCAAAATCCATATTTTTAAGTGCCCTGTGGTGTTAAATTTTCTCTTGTCAGTCTCCAGTTTTCTTGACAGCCACTGTGATTTGCTTTCAGTGGGAGTATGTTAGCATTTAACCAGTAATTTGGTGTCATCTGAGGATTTTGAGAGGAAAAATATCTTTCATTTTATACTGCTCTAGCATAATGGAAAAAAATGCTCCCAGGAAAATGCCCAAGTTCTAATTCACAAATGATGGCATTCTGCATTGCTTCCATAGTGTCAGGTGGTTTTCTGTATTGTCAAGTGTACAGGCTGACTTCGGAATTTTGTTTGTTTTGTTTGTTTGTTGGTGTTTTTAATTTGTTGGGCTTTGTCTTGGTTTGAAAAGACAGGTAAGGAAAGCAGGAGCCTCCCTTGAAATGGAAAATGTAAACCCCCTCNAAAAAAAAAAAAAACAAAAAACCAAAACACAAACAACCCACTGACAGAGTCAGAATACAACACCCTGACACCCTGTTGGTCAGGCTGTTGGTAGCAGTCCAATTGAACTGGTGGCTGCAGTCCTCCTGGAGTGACAGATGTGGTTCTGTTGAAGCAGTGATCCTGCAGAAAGGTCTAGTTTTCCTCTGAAGGTCCAGTGCTGGTGCAGACAGGCCTGGTCTTCCCCTGGGAATCCAGTGGGAAAAGGCTGCCTGCGGTGTTCCGATTCTCAGACTATATCCAGGTAGGAATGCTTGGCTCCTCCCCCTGGGCAGAGCATCTCACAATGGGATGATGTAATTTTATCAGTCATGCAGTGACACCCAATGGCCCATTAACAGAAGATATCTCCCCAGAGGGAGGACTAGTTGTGGAAGAGATAAAGAAAACTTCTCCCCCTGGTTTTAACAGCTGGCCCATTAATAGAAGACAACTGCCCCACCTGGTTTTAACAGGTGGTAATAGAATACATAGATTCTGTTACATCTTGCATTGCAACCTAAAACATTTTGTTGCATTTTTCCCCTCCCTTTGTTATGTTCTATCTTTGAAAAATCAGGAATCCCATATCTTCATGTGCTCTTTTTGTTAGAGAAATGTGTTCAGAACAGATGACTAAAAACAGTTGCGGCACACAAACCTGACTTGTGCTGCCACAATTTCCTCTGTTCAGCAAAGTCAGGAGGGAATTGGTGTTAAGTGCTCTCTTTCTCTTTCTTTCTCTTTCTCTTTCTCTTTCTCTTTCTCTTTCTCTTTCTCTTTCTCTTTCTCTTTCTCTTTCTCTTTCTCTTTCTCTTTCTCTTTCTCT
>VZRH01003327.1:186500-212952 GCA_013397555.1 Urocynchramus pylzowi | reverse complement strand
TCTTTCTCTTTCTCTTTCTCTCTCTTTTGAATGTATGGTAACAGAATGGTAAAGACAGAGTTACAGCTCCTGTTACTGTTTTTTGTAACACCACACTGGGCTCTCTGAAGAGTAGAGGTAACCACAAAGGGACTGCAATGATGGTTTCACATACTAGTGGCTCAGAGGGTGTTCAATTGGATGGCATCATCTGACTTGGCTTCACAGAAGAACCCATGACTTGGTGGTCATACTATTGAAAATAAACAATAATAGTGATAATTAAAACAAAACAGCCCCACAAAGACAACTTGAGACATTCACAAAAGACTAGAACACTGTAAAACCTTTCTTCAAGCCTCTGTCTTATTGTTTGTTGCGAAATGTAAATTTATGCAGCTGTGAAAGGGCTTATTGAAGACTCTACACAACCATATAAAAAACTATAATTTGTGAATGGCTCAGTTATTTGGAATCTTGGATTAATAGTAGAGAAATAATTAGTTCCAGCCACAAACGAGAAAGGAAAGCATAAACATGAAATCTATTCTTTTTAATTTAATAAATGTTATCAAATTAAGAAAGTTGCCCAATATGAAAAAATACACATTCAAGGGACGTTATCATACACCTGAAATATACTACTTCTGTTTAGTTTTACAAGACATCTTTATTATCCTCTCATACAACATCAGAACAAATGTGCATTTGTTAGGCTGAAATTTGTCATTCTTGAGTCTAACTAAACTTTTGTTCTTTTCTTATATTAAAAAAAAAAAAAAAAAGATTCATTTCAGACCACATGGAAAATACTTATTAAGATTTTTTTTTATCATTGCCTTTGCAATATTTGCTTTTTTTTCCCCCCTCTGTTTATAAATCCTCAAGTCTTTTTTAGTTTGGAACTTGAAATCCACCAATAAAAAGATAAAATGAAATACAAGCTATCAAGGTTTAGGTCAGCTTGTGTTTTCTGAAAAATCACACAACAAAAAATATTCAAGGTACCACCAAATTTCCAGGCTGTACAATTCACCATTCACTTAGGAGCTGGACTTGATGATCTTTGTGGGTCCCTTCCAACTCGGAATATTCTGTGAAATCTGTGAGTAATTCAATTGTAATCAATCTGAATTGAAAGACAGACAAAGAGACTGATCTACATGTGTGCTGGAAGATACACTCTCTTTGGAAGGAAAGAATCTACACAGCAATGAACATCCTGATTGTAGACAAACAAATGTATGTTAATGCAGACTTGTGAACACCTCAAAACTTAAATGCTTTTGATTTTTGGGACTACTTGCTTCAACTGACTACAGTTAAACAAGGACAATTTTTAATATGCCCCAGACAAGTATTGATATGATATAGATGCTCATATACTACTGTGTGGCATATTTTAAAATGTGTTTTTTAGAAAAAAAAGAAAAAAAAAGGAGTTCCGATATATAAATTCTTTTTATAGTCAAAATAGAGAGGTTGGCATCTGTAAATAGCCTGATAAAATCATATGTTTCTAAAGAGATTTATCTGGATTGAAGCTGCCAAAATTAGAAACAACTATAAAACCTCAATAAATGGCTTAATACTGTATTTTTTTGTCACAAGGTTCACAAAGATGTTTGTTTGGTGGGTTTTTTTCCCGTGTTTGGCATTTACCTTCATACCTAGGCCTGCTGGAAGTAATCCATTGTGTGTTGACTATAGTGTTGACTTCATTACCTCGTTAGTGTTGCAAAGAGCAAGCCAGCTAATAATGTACCTGACTAATTATGCCTGCAAATTATCATAAGCAGAAAATGGAAACTGCTTCCCAAAATCAAGCCCAAAATAAAGCATGGAGTATAGTATTTTCATAACTGCATGTCAGTATTGTATGTGTTTGTTCTTTTTCTAGTTCACAACGGTCGGAAAGATATCTGTGAGAATCAGAATATGCACAACAGAACTTAAACACTATCACAGCATCTCAAACAATTAAGTTACTCAAAACAAAGCACTGAATGAAGAAAAAAAGCCTATCATTCTACTAGAAACTGCAGAACAAGTTAAATGTTAGAAACAGGAGGAATTAACGTTCTGATGCCTCATTCTCTCTTAGGTAGAGCATAATGAGAACAGAAAATATTACAACATTAATCCATCCTTGTGACAAACCTTGTCAGGTCAAGAGCAATGGGTACAAACTTATCTGTCCTTGTTACTGTCTTCGTGTAATGCCACAATCCTCTCTAGTTACCCAAGTAGAAAGTCATACAAAGTATTTGTTTTCAAATCAAATTGTACTGTTGGCAGTGGGTCCAGTTAAGTGAAACTGTAGTTTCTATTTCACTTAAAATAGGCAAATAATGATATACAATGTGCTGAGGATTCAGTCAATAGTAATGGAAGTCAATAGTCAATACTTCATACTTAAGTAAAGGACTGACTTTAACTCTTGGTATTTTTGGATTTTGGCCTGGATTTTTCCACAGTGGTTATGTGCTGTCACATATATCTGGAAGCTTTGGCTTAATTGGATGCTTTTGTATTTGAGTACAAAGAAACTCTGAATGACAATATTTATGCTAATTCAAAAGTGTGGGATGTAGTGAACATTTAAAAATAGACTACATGACTATGTATCATAGAATTGGAGTTTCAAGGTCATTTCAACACACAAAAAGATTTTTTTTTTTCTGCTTAAACACCACTGCAAGGGAGGCCAAGCTAATCAGGTGAAAGCACATCTTTGAAGTATCCCAGATGATTAGCTCTACTGAGGGCTAATTCCTTCCTACAACAGTTTCTAATGTCTTTGTGATATTCTAAAAAAGGTTAAATATCTATCTTTAACTTTTTGACTTTTTTGAAATAAACAAAATCCCATTTTTCAAATTTACCTTATTTGTGAAGACAAGCTTACTAAGAAATATTAGTCAAGATTTTAATTTTCACCTTCTCAATGAATGAAGAGGAAAAAACTATACTTTGTCAAAAATCATTTTCAGAGAGGGTTAACACAGCATTTCAACAGTATCAGGGTATTGACTGGCCTAGAAAATAGAAATATACTAGTAAAAATGAAATCTCAGATATACCTTAAGAATTTCTTGATTCTCTAGCATCAAAATTGGAAAATGTATTGGTTTTAATTTGAAATGTGTTAAAAAAATTCTTGTTTAAAAAAGAAGATATTGGTCATCTTAATTTTCCTCCCCACGTAATAGATCTCCAACACTGAGATACACCACATCAATGGTCAGATTTTTTTTAAAAAACCCACGTTATTTCATAAGAGTTTTAAATTCATGAAATTCAAATGTAGATGAGATTAAATATGGTAAACTAGATAAAATGTGTGAAAGACAAGAATGAAGAAGAAAACCAGAAAATAGTATGAGGTATTTCACAGTTATAGAGTGTACTATAATACAAATTACAAATGTGTCATGTAAAGATTGATTCTCAGAAACTAATGAGATAGTCAACATAGGTTTTAGTCAATAAAGTGTGAAAAGAAGTGTACAAGAATTTAGACCACTCGCTATTGTCTAAGGATAGCAACTGGTTTACTTAGTGCTTAAATAGTGGGTAGTATTATTTGGAAAGATTATGAATCTGGGTGATGAAGGTAATTATGCTAATCTGAATTCTTTAACTCCATGAGACATTTATTTTGAAACAAAATCTAAAACGTTACCCAAGACAGGAGCTGGACCAGCCTTGTTACTTTCTTGACAGCCAGAAGAGAAAGAGGAAATTCCTGGGATCATTCATTTTTCACCTGGGTGTTCACAGAGGAGTATCACCTTTCTTGGTGGTTTAACAATGGCCAATTCTCAAAGCTAATTATTGACTGTGGTGTTGTTGTTTTCTTGGGGTTTTTTTGGGTTTTTTTTGTTTGTTTGTTTTTGGGGTTTTTTTGTGTTTTTGTGGGGGTTTTTTTTGGTTTTTTGGTGGTGTTTTTCTTGTTGTTTGGTTTTTTTTGTTGTTGTTGTTGTTTTTGGTTTTTTTTTGTTTTTTGTGGTTTTTTTTGTTGTTTTTTTTTTTGTTGTTGTTGTTGTTGGTTTTTTTTGGTTTTTTTTTTTTTTTTGTCAGACAGGGAGGAAACTGCTAGCAGCTTCTCCTTGAACATCACTTCCATGATGCAAAACCAGCACACTACCTTAAAATTGAAATGTTTATGCAAAAATAGGAAGGCTGGTTTGTACTGGCTACATTTGTGTCACCAGATCTAAAAGCATTTCCTGCTTTTGCTTCAGGTATATGCCTTGGTTTTATCAAGGTAATTGAAGGTGTATCCCCCACCCCACTGCACACTGCAGTCCCCCGTCCCATGCATCCATCAATGGAAATGGCAATGTGCAGGTGTTATTTTTGAAAATCAGATCCCTTGGCTGATACTGGTTATATATCTAGTAAGTATTTTAACGATTCTGTTATTAAAGTTCAGAGACAGACCCTTTATCAAGCATGCCAGAGCTTTCATCATGTTTGGGTAAGATACCACTTTGATTGCACCAAACATTCTTTTTAAGAAGGCTCCCCTTGCCACATTCATGAATTTCCTATGATCCACAGAGCTGCAGTATTTGAGCTAAGCCTACATATTTTGAAATCCTACATATTTAAAATCCACCTATTTTCAGTGCTTTTATGCTATGCCTTCTTTCATAAGGAGGTGGCCAAGTAATTGAAAAGTATCATAGCTGGAGATTTTTAATGACTTCCTGATACATCACTTAACTTGTTTTTTCAAATTTTGCTATCCCATTTCAAAAAAGACTGCATTTGACTAGGCTATTTTTTCTTCAAGTCTGCATTTTGTCCCTGAAATTTGTAATTCCCTTGCAGCTGAGCTTCAAACGCTCTCTTGACCTGAAACATAAATAAAATTTTCTGCACTTTTCCAGACACATTAATCCTACTATAATTATTATGTGTATGTGAATTCTTAGGGAGGCACTCACAGTCTCATGGACAAAGTGTTTGTTAAAAGGCAAAACTAATTTATCAGGATCTTGGCAAAAGATAACACTCATAAGGGAAATCAAGCCTATTGAACAGCATGATCAATTGTTGTCTGATGGCAATGAGGGTCTCCACTGCAATAATCACTGCAGTGGAATCTTCAGCAAGGCTGGGTAAAATTCCAGCTGCTCCATGATCCTGTGTGACCACTCCAGCATATGAGTAACTCACTGCTATCTTTTACCCTAACTACGTATAAAACATCTCTCAAATATCTCAACTATCTACAAAACGCTGTTCTGCATGACCTTTTTTGTATCTCTATGAGGAGTTCTCTACTGGCTCTTTACAAATATTTGTTCTGTGTACAGTTTGATCAGTTCTGCAGCAGAAGCTGCCTGGAGGTCTTTGGGATAATTCACATGGGATATATAAATCAGCAGATTTTAGGACAACTTGATTTTTGAGCATCTTGGGGATCCAGAGAGGTTCCAGGTGAGTAGAAGCTGACAAATGTCTCAGTTTTCAAGAAGGAAAAGAAGGAGGAACCCAGAAACTTCAGGCCCATTTTACCAGGCACAGTCTCACTTCACTGCCTGGTAAAATAATGGAAAAAGGTGTTCTGTGAAGTACTGAAAAACACCTGGAGAACAACATAGTCATTGGTACCAGATAGCACAGCTTTATGAGGGGAAGGTCCTGCTTGTTGAACCTGATTTCCTTCTAAGAGAGGGTAAACTACTTATGTGATCTAGGAAAGCCAGTAGACTTTGGACTTCAGCAAATCTTTTGATACTGTTTCTCACAGTGTCCTTCTGGATAAAATGCTGGATGATGAAGGTGGCTAGTGGTGCAGTCATTCTACTAGTTAAAAGTCCTTTGTCTACAATCAGTTATCTCATGTATGCAGATGGCTGGCTGGGGAATTCCTGAGCAACCTGGGAATTAACATCACCACCCTGATGTCCATCGACATCACAGTTTTAACTAAAGAGCAGGCTGGAATTTCATCTTGTAGCTCACTAATAACTAAGATCCTTAGCATTTGCCACACAATAGATCAGTGAAATGCTTTGGCATATATAAGGTTAAAAAAAAAAATACAAATCCAAGGAAAATATGATTGAAGTAAGAATAGGCCATGATTATGTTGGGGTTTTTTATTCTGTAGAAGAGCAGGATTTCCTTATCACTTGCAAGCAGGGTTGGTATATATATGTAAGTGCAGAAAATCTCAAAACATGCATGCAGATTTGAACATTGCTTCCAGTTCTATCTATCTTGTATTATAAAACCACACTCTCAGAAAATCTGTTGTGTAGGCTAACATTTTTCTTCACCCTTGTCATGATGGGTTTTTTTTTTTATTGTTGTTCATGTTTTTTGGCATCTGAGCACAAAATACAGCATATATGATGTGTTGCTAAAGACAGCATTTGGGAGGATGTAAATGGAAAACTAAGCATTTCTTAGTACTAAAAGTAAGAAAATTTTTCCTTACTTTTTGGCTGTCTGTTCTACTGAGATTTGCTTTTGCTGACATACTTTTACATTAATTTCTCCTGTAGCAGATAAAAGAACAAGGCTACAGAAGGATTGCATTATTGCATTTATTTATCATATTCTTATGCAAATATAGTGAGCACTTAAAAATAACTTGTTTGAGATCTAATAAAACTGAGGCCTGTAATACTAGTTCAGTCAAATGTGTTGATTTTCTCCCCCTTCCTTTATTTGCTTTGTTTCTGGCTTTTATTTATTTCCTTGCTATAATCCTTGTCTGCTTAGAGATTTGTGTGGATAAAATAAAAACCTTCTTTGCTGTCACTGGTTTATTCTCATTCCATCTTGACAAGAACTGTAGAAAACCCAGCTAGAAGGAAAGGGTTTTTAAGCATACAATGCCCCTTCTCTTTACCTACCAGCAACTATGTAAATTAAAAAATAATAATAAAAAAACCCAACAAAACACTTTAAATAATTTCTTACCTTCTCAGAGCATTTTTTCCTAGGGCAATGGCACTTTTACTCCCTGTGGACTGCCCTTTTATATGACCTTCATGCTTAGTTGTGTGCAATCTTTTTATTCTCCGTGCAATACCTCTCCTTTCCTGTTTTCTTGGTTATAATTTCCATCACACAGAAAAATCTTATTGTTGTTGTCCTTAGACCATTTCAACTTTATGTCTCCTTTCCAAACTTCCAAAACTTTACAAGGAATTTCTTTTTTTTCATTTACACAATAATTTTATAAACATTTTAGGGATGTATTTGCAGTTTATAGCTCTCTGCAGCAGAGTGTTTCCCCTGGGCCTGTTCACCTCATGGCATCTCTGTAATTTCATTCTCTTAATTACAGTTTACCATGCAAAACAATGGGAGATGAGGTCTCCTCAGATGTTAGACAAAACCTGCCACAGATCTTACTAAAATTTCCTACCAATAATGAATTTTCTGATAAGCCTCACAATTAGTAAGACACGTAGAAAATTTTAACAATCTGATTAATATACTGAGAGAGTTCAATGCTGCTTGTGTTCATTGTGGAGGCTGGACAAGCCACCTAAGTGATTTAGGAGTAAATCTATCATCAGGAGACTTCATGCTTTTTTCCAGGGTAAAATTCTATGTTGCTCAAAGATGATTCCTTTCAGGGTGGAATTCCATGCACTTTCATACCTATGAATCCCACACACCAGAGCAGCTCAATTACAATTTCCTTATTTGGAAAAATGCTTAATCTCATCACCAGAGAAGTTCTGTTTGTTGTTCACAGCTCAACTGATTCTTTCATGTCAACATCAGAGCACCCAAACAGTTGGGTTCAGCCTACTCATTTCTACATTAAGTACCAAATGTCTTAAAAAGTTTGCATTACAGAAGGCAGAGGACTGCCAGAGTGGTTGTTTTTGTAATTAATCCCTATGGAAACAAAATGCTGTGATTTGAAATTTTGACCAGTCTAAGAAATAAATGGACTTTAAAAAGGAATATTTTTTTTTTTTTAGTAATAAAATTTAGGCATGCTACATGATATGTAATGCAATTGGCAAGAGTTAATTTATAGTGAATATGAAGAGATACTTCTTCAATAAGTGTAGTTCCATGCTTTGATATATAACAGAAATAAGACTGTACCTGACTTGTTTAATCAAGAAGTTGCATAATCATAGAATCAAAGAATGGTTTGGTAGAAAGGCACCTTAATGATAATCTATTCCAATACCCCCATTCCCTGCCATGGGCAGGGACACCTTCCACTAGATCAGGTTGCTCAGGGACTCATCCAATTTGGCTTTGAACACTGTCACAGATGGGGCATTCCACAACTTCTCTGGGCAAACAGTTCTAGTGTCTCACTGCCCTCTGAATAAAGAATTTCTGCTTAAAACTTAATTTAAACCTCTACTCTTTCCGTTTAAAATGGTTACCCCTTGTTCTATCACTGTCTGCCCATGTAACAAGTCATTCTTCCTCTTTTTTTTGAACCTTCTTTAACTACTTGAAGGCTGCAACAAGGTTTCTCCAGTGCCTTCTCATCTCCAGGATGAACAACCCCATCTCTCCCAGCCTGTCTTTGTAGGAGAGGTGCTCCAGCCCTCAAATAATCTTTGTGGCCTTCCTCTGGATCCACTCTAACAGATCCATATCTGTCCTGTGCTGAGGATCCAGACCTGGACACTGTACTTTAGGTGGGGTCTCACACTGTCTGTGATTAAGACAGCTGAAATTTGATCTGGTAAAAAAAAACCTCCATTTACATGATTTCCATCTGGAGAAGCATAAGGAGTGATTCTGGTCATTTCCATTACAAAAAAAGAAAATGTTTTCTGTTTGACAGTTTGTAATATGAAGAGAGTTTGCCACCTGAGGAAGGATATTCACTTGTATGAGTCTTGTGTTACAGCACACCTGAGAATATGTTGTGGTTTAACCCTAGCCCACAAGCAAGTCCCACGCAGCAGGTCTCTCACTCCTCCACCAGAAGCATTGGGGAGACAACTGGAAGAGTAAAAGCTGGAAAACTTGTGAGTTGAGATAAAAAAAGTTTACACAGGGAAAGCAAAAAGCACACACAGAAGCAAAGCAAAACAAGGAATTAATTCACTGCATCCCATGGGCAGGCAGCTGTTCAGCCATCCCCAGGAGAGCTGGGGCACATCATGCATAAACGGTTCTTTGGGAAGACAGATGCCATCACTCCAAATGTTCCCCACTTCCTCCTTCTTTCCCTCACTTTAATGCTGAGCATGATCTCATATGGTCTGGAATATCCTTTGGTTACTTGGAGTCAGCTGCCCTGGCTGTGTTTCCTTCCAACTTCCCTATGCAGCCCCAACTTCCTCACCAGGCTGGCGGTATGAAAAGCAGAAGAGGCCTTGGCCCTGTGTAAGCTGGCCTCAGCAATAGCAAAAATTTCTATTATCATCACTGTGTTCAGCACAAATCCAAAACACATCCACTGTGAAGAAAATTAACTCTATTCCAGCCAAAACCAGCACAAGAATATCTGAATCTACAGCTGAGGCAATACCCAGCCTAAAATATCTTGTACTAAAGGACTTCCTTGATAAACAAAGAGGAGAACTAGCTGCTTTCAAAGAGATTGAGGCAAATCAATATTTTCAGAGCAGCCAAAAGTGCAGGCTTTTCACAACTTCCCATCAAAGTTAGGGAGAGTAGTGAACCCACATAAGAAGATATTTTCCAGATAGGAGAACAGCACCTTCTTTGAACAAATCTGGGGGAGGCTGATATTGCTCTTTAATTACAACTACATCCTTAAGTTACCCTTAATTGTTGAAGGCCTAGATTTAGGTTTCTGAATTAAGCCCTAAGGTGATCAATGACCAGGGCTTGAGCCACCTGTAATTCAAAGCTCAGCTCTTTGCAGAATGGCTGCATGATATTCATCAAGTTTTATCACAAACACTGTTGCTGAGCTGTGACAGACTACAGAAAGCAAAGCCAGGCAAGATAAGTAGAGTGAAAACAGAGAAATAGAAGTGTTGAGCTGGTAATAACAATACAAAGATCTAGAAGAGAAACACCAATGCAGTAGGATGCATAAAAAAAAAAACTAAGCAAAAGAAAGACAAGGGGGATGGGAGATCTCAACCTGACAATATCAGGGGTTGTGCTGTTCCAAGGAGCAATGAAAGCCAACTCTTTTCGCAGATGATTGATGAGACCCAAGTTAGCTCGAGGTTAGATTAGGCAGAACATTAATTATTAGCCCCGTATTTTGCAAGTCCTACTTCTCAGCTGTATCTACCAGACAGTAAATATTTTCTGGGTGCTCATGGGAATGTGCATCTTACTCTCAAGATCTCTTTGTGCAGAGGAAAATATGCCTAGAGAAATTGTGGTTCAGTAAGGGAAGGTTGGACCAGGAGACTACTTCACAATGTGTGGAATCACTCTCCAGAGGTTAACTTTCAGGTAGGTAATATAGGAGTTAGGTACCTCTGATCTTTAGAGCAGCCTTAGCAGTGCTGTGAACAGATAAAACAATCAATGCAGCCAGCCAGTCAGTGTGGGATCTTTTGTACTTTCATATCCACATCTTCTGGTCTGGTAGAAGTGATTTGCTACACAGTTCATATCCTTGTGAGAGAGATTTTTACTCTGCTTGCTTGCTCAGGGAAACATTGCTTTATTACTTGTTAGACCACATTGTAAATTTATTTTCTTTTCAGAGGTTGTGAGTAGATTTGTACTTTTTAGGTTTTTTTTTTTTTTTTTTTTTTTGCAAAGAAAGATTAAATTCTTATTTTACTGAGTATCACCAGAAAGACAGAACTAAGCAGACAATACACTGCTTATACTCTTATGCAATCCTGCTAGTACTTTCCTAATTAACTTGACATTGGTCCGAATGGTTTTAAGCCTCCATCTGCTTAAAACAGCACAAAATCTGGATTTATTCAATCTCACTTTAGTCCTCAAACAGATATTTGTGTCTATACCTGTTGGAAAGAAGTAGGCTCTTCACAGGATGATTCAGAACTTATCTCATTTAAATTTCTCTCTTGAGGTGTCATTCTGTTAAGTCCAGAAATAGCTTATGCCATTTTTGTGCCTAGGTTAGACTCCTCAGGAAAGTGCCAGAAGCTAAGTGGAATGAATTTAAATTAAATTTTCTAACAAAAAGTTTAGGTTCAAAGATAAAAAAAGTCCTTCCAAAGATATACATTATATCTGAAAGCTCCTAACTTACTGAGAAGGAGGAAAAAAATTAGACTTCCTTTCAAGTTTACTCTCTAATTTCCAAGAGCATATGGCCTGTTAACTCACCTAGCTGCAATTGCATTCAACACTTAGCTTCTATGCTGTGTTGCCCAGTCACCCAACAGATTGGTACTTCCTTGCTGAAGAGTTACTCACTGCGGTGCTGTCCGTGTTCAGATCACATTGTGTATAATTTTGCTCACTTCTGCTATGATTTACAAGGTTATTCAGGGCCTCAGTTTTGGTTCTCCTCCCCTAAGGTCTGAACAGCTGACACTCTCAGCCATCTAATTCCTTGAGTGCAACCAGAACTCAAACTGCCCGAAATAATGGTATATTTCATTTGACTTATGTGTGCTTTTACAGATATTATTGCAATACTTCCTCACAATTCTACAGTTAAAGCCGAAGTGTCAGAATGCAACGCCCCTCCAGAGAGCAATAATTTGTAAAACAAAGCAAAAAAGGTAAAATTTAAAAACTGAAGTCCTTCCAGCTACAGTTTCTATATGCACCTAATGATCTATTGGCCAAGAAATTATATAATTCTTTGTGAAAATTGGGGCAGAAATTCTACTTTATTCAGATCTAGGACACAGAACTCACACTGTGTAGTAGCCACAAGAACTAGATGAATTATTGATGAGCAAAAACAGGATATTAATTCACAGGAGGAGTAAGATATTTTTGTTTTCAACTTCTTCTCATGCTGGTGATAAAATATCCTATATCATTTGGCATGAGCCTCATTAAATATATGCATCCTATGCTTTCATAACTTTTTTATGTTTTCCAGCCTCTATTTCAGCTTTAAATACTGGCAGTGAAATCAAGATACATGAATTATTAAGAGCAAAGATTTCGCTAAAATGACAGAGCATTCTGTCCATCTGTCTCACATTTTTAAGTCCTTCTATTCACATTTTCCAAAATTACAAAAGTAATTTACATAGAGATTTCAAATACATTTTTTTCTTCCTTTATATTTTTTTTTCCTTTTTAAATTATTTTTTTTATTTAAATGTAGGCTCTGGTCTGCCCAGCAAAAAAAAAGGTGCCAAAAAGCACAGGGAATAAGCTTTTTACAGATTGTTTCTCTAAACCACAGGAGATCAAGGCCCTATATCTATGAAAGATGATACCCATATTTCCCAGTTAGCTTGATAATTCCTTAGTTGCCAGACTGTAAAAAACTCTGATTTTTTTTTTTTCTCTCCATGCTTTCTCCTAGATTTCCACTGGAAAATGAAGAAAAGAATTGTAAGGCAAGAAAAAAACAAAAAACAAAAGAGTGATTTTTCAGCCTAGTAAGATATTTTTTTTCCTAAAATGGTAACATTCTGGATTTTGTTTTAATGCTGCTTACTCACTACATTTTGTTAACCTTAAATGAAAATTCAGAAACTGTTATTAAGTATGTGTGTCCTAACCCATACTTTGTGGAACAGAAATTTTGTCTAAAATGAGATTTATTTAGTATCTAAAGATAATCTGCTGTCACTCTCTAGAGCTGTTAAAATAAGTCCAGGTAGGCTAGCTGGGGAAATGGACTTGGATTTCCTTGCCATTGAGAATATTTCAGTTAAAATAATCAAACAACTATTGTTTTCAACAAGCAATAAAGCAATATAATGGAATCACAGAATAAAAAAATATTAAGGCTAGGAGGGACTTGTAGTTTAGTCCAACATCCTGCTCAAAGCAGGACAAATTCACTCAGACTGTGCAGGACTATGTCTGTAAGGCCTGAATACATCCAGAATTTGCCAGTCACTGCACTGTTTTCTGGGTAACTTCCTCTAAGGTTTGGCCATCTGCACTGTTTAAAAAATCCCAATATTCAACCAGAATTTCACATGTTCTGATTACTATCCTTTGCCAATCACTGGGTATTTCCATGAGGTTGCTCCATGTCCTCTGTATCCTCAGATCAGGTGGTTGCAGACAGCAATATGGTCTCCCTGAGCCTTCTTTTCTCCAGACTGAGCTAACCATGTTCTCTCAGCTTTCTGTAGTCTCTCATGTGCTCCAGCCCCATGACAGACAGAGTGACCTGTGCTGGACAACCCCCAGGATGTCCATGTCATTTTGTAAGGGGTAGCCCATATTCTGTGGAAAAAACAAAACACTGCAGTTGTGAATTGAGTCTGCTGGCTGCAGTCCTGCTTGTGCAGCCCAGAAGGCAACTGGCCTCTGCTGCAAGGATGCACTGCTGGCTCATCACCTGCTTAGAGTCTGCCAGCTCCTGCAAAGCTGCTCTCCAGCTGGTCAACCCCCAGTATGTACTAGTAATTGGGTTAACTACTCTCCAGGTGCAGACTTTTGCATTTGCTTTTAGTGAACTTCCTGAGGTTCTTGCTTGCCCATTTCTCCCACCTTTCCAGATCCCTCTTATTAACAGTCCTGCCCTATATGTGCTTTTCATACTCTGGGGTTGTTCACAAATTTTCTGAGAGCATGCTCTGTCCCACCATCTAGGTTGTTATAAAGACATTAAGATGTATTGTTTCCAGGACTGATTCCTGAAAGATGCCACAACATCAGCACACATCAGTCCATCATCTGCTCTTTCCAGCATTAGCTACTGGTCTTTGATTCCAGCAGTTCAGTCAATTTTCTGTGCACCTTACTGTCTACCTGTCCACACCATGTCTCAAAATTTCAGTACTCAGGAGACTATGAGGGACTCTTTCAGACACCTTCCTAATGTCGAAGTGTGAAGCATCAGCAATAATCACTTTGTAGCAGAAAGCAGTAAGGTTGTCCAAGTATGAGTTACCCTTGGTACACTCATGCTAGCTGCTTCCAGTTACTTAAATTGTCTATTGTGTCTTGAGAAATAGCTTCTGATAGGATTTGCCCCACAACAGATGAGATGAGACCTTTACCTGGATCCTTCTCCTGGAAGATGAATGTCATGTTTGCCTTTTTCCAGTCATCAGAAACCTTTCACAATTTACATTTTATTTTCAAAATTATAAGGCTGGCCCCTCAGCAACATCAGCCAGCTCCTCTGGTAGCCATGGATACATTGCATTTGGACATACAGGCTTGTCTATGTCTAATTGTATAATATTTAAAAACCAGAAATGAGAAGTCTATGTTGTTGATCTTTCCACATACATTTTTAAGTAAAGAGGGAAGCTCTATCTAAATTGGAATTTTCTACCTGTCAAAATTTTGACAATGACAGAAAATATATTTTTCAGTTCATCTTTAAACCATTCCCAAGCCTTTAGAGAGCTCAGCTTTTATGTCATGCTACTCTTCCATTCCTTCTTCTGTATTTTTTCTTATGAAATTCCCAAGTATATCAACTGATCAGCACATTTTTCAGGCTTCGTAAGTGTATTGATTTGAAAACTCTGTTTTTAAATATTTTTCTTTCAGTCATTCATATAAATTATCACATGCTTTCACTAGGTCTTAGATTAATCCAATATATTTTCTAAATTTTTACATGCAAACCAAATAAAAAATAAACTCTACAATAAACTACTATATGAAGCAGTAACAAGATGTATTGGCATAATATTTATGTTGCATCAACAGACAATGAAAATGAGAGAGATGTCCTTTCATGTCATTGTCATCAAAAACATTCCAAGCAAGTGACTTAATTCTATTATTCCAGTTTTGTGACCAGATTTGGTTTATTCAGTCAGGGGAAAATAAAGCTGTTTGTATTGCTGATTTATTTTGCACAAACCACTTTAATTGAAGTGGCGTAATCAGTGGAAAGTAAAGAGCTACTACACTGCATGCAATGAAAGGAAGAGTAAAGCATATTCTGCTCCCTAATCAGCAATTGGGAAAGGACATACATTTTGTCTTTCAGTTACCAAGTAAAAGTTTGGAATCAAGGGTGAAGGAGGAGAGAAAAACCAGTTTATTTACAGTTGACTGCATTGTTTGTCTTCTGTGAGAACATAGCTGTGAATAATTACCTAGTTGATAGAAAAACACGGATTAGCAGTGTGGAGACACATGTATGTATTTAACATGATGTGTTATCTGTAAACATCTGTAACATGATGTGTTAGTCTGTAAAGGGCATGGCCCTGCTGTGTGCTAACCTGGTAGTTTTGGGGCTCAGAGCTGCCATGGCCTGATCTGGGTGTTGCTGGTTTAACCCCTGTGCTGGGGCCAGTGTCTGCTGCCCCCCCTGCTCCAGCTCCAGCCCTGTGGTGGCCCCACTGGGGAAGGGGTGACACCCCCCACCTCCATCACTGCCTGACAGTGCACAGCCCTCTGTGTGCATGGGGCTGGAAGAACTTCAGCTGGCAGACCAGGAGAAGGATGCCAAATGGATGAGAACATTTTTAAAGATAAACCTAAGAATAACCAAGGCCCCAGGCAAAGGTTCCACCCACCATCATGCCCCTCCCACTGAAGAAGGCAGGATGCTGGCAGCTCCATGTGCCACCCTCACTACTTTTTCTGACATTGCCAACAGAATCACACTGAATCCCAGAATTAACTGCAGTGGAAAAGACCTTTGAGATCATCAAGTCCATCAGCCTTAAACCCAAAATTATCCCAGTCTCATAGTATTGCTGTAACTGAACTACAAAAAAAGTCTGTATTTTCATGGAGTTTCTAAGATTATAATTAGGATAATAAATTATTTGTTCCACATATATACACTGTGTTCTATTTTTGCATATAACAAGGTTTGGATCATGAAATGTCATGCCTAGTCACACAGAAGGAAGCGCTTTTCAGCAGTATCATTTGAAGCTGTAGTTCATACAGTTCATCATCCCATGAGCAGTCTTTAAATTTCTATTTCACAATTCATTCCTTGTTCTTTTTTAAGACTAAGTGGGAGCAGTCTGCCTGCAGAATAGAGGTAAGGTCCTGAGACAGGTTTATATGAATATCTACATGAATATATCCTGAGTTAGCTCTGGTTTTTTTCTGCACCAGAAGTGAAGATTTCCACACATGAAGTGAAATGAAGATAAGTTATAAGGTATGGTCAAACCATATCTCTCTTTCCCTATTTTTGGCCTGTTTACATTAAGACTTTGGAAAGAATTTACAGACTTAATTAAAAGTGAAATTAAAGAATCTCAGAAACTCCTGGTGCTTTTCTATTTATTTAAGAAGTAGTCTTTTGTTTTTCTTCTCAGAGATGCTACGTAGAATCATTGGGGAATATTTAGCTGTAAGACGAATGTTACACAGCTCACACAAAGGAGTGAGATGTGGATTTTATTACATTTATTATTAGGCACTCAATAGACCACATCTTGGCTACTGTTTCCAATACAATTGGAAATATTATATTTTCACCAATACAAAAAGATATTGCTGTACTTCAGTGACTTTAGCAGAGGCCACCAGGGCGCTTGTGCATTGGAGCACTTGACCTGTGAGGGAATACCGAAGAAGATGAGCTTGAACTTCTACAGGAAAGAAAAGGCTTTTGGGAGTATGTTAGAGAAGCACCAGATGTATATGGTACAAGGTAGATAGACTGTTAATAGCATTACACAGCAGAAAGACAAGAGAAGAGTTTTAAAATTAAACAGGAGTTATTCAAACTGGGTACGAAAAAAACCTTTTTTTTTTTTTTGGACCAACAGTGGAGGACGTTGCCCAGAGAAACTGTGCAGCATCCATCTCTGAATTTTTTTCTACATTCAGTTGGCTAAAGCCCTGAGATGCCTGGTTTGACCCCATAGCTGATCTCGTTTGGAGCAGGAGGTTGGGATAGAGACCCCCTGAGTTCCCTTCTCACTTGAACTGTTTTGTGCTTCTATGGTCAGAATGTTTACCCAGACCTGGACAGTTCCCACAATTCTGTGAGTGCAGATAGAGTCAGGATTCATGGCTATATGTCATTGAAGTCTTATAACACATCATATCTAGTATTCCTTTATTTAATCTAGGAAATTAAATAAAATTAATTAAATATTAAGAAAAGTGACATAAGCCCCACTTCAATGGAGACTAATCCTTTTTCTTCCAGTATTAATAGGAGCATATGTACAACAATAAATACAAGATGATTCATATATAAGTCCTTCTTTTAGACAGAAAAACAACAAATCACCAGATGATAGATAGCCAGTTGAAAATGAATCATTGGAACTATGGATTGATCAGGAAATATTAGTAAAATCTGAAAAACAGTATCTCTTTATATATTGCTAGGTACCCAAACTGTCATTAATAATTGTATATTACAGATGAAGAATAAATAGTACCAAATAATTGACAACAGTAATATAATTTTATTTGGTTTTTAAACAGCTAGTATGATATTGAATTATTGCTGTCTTTTAAAATCCTTTATGGTAATGGCTCGATAGACACACGTGTCAATTCCTCATTTATTCATTGTCAACTGAACTTCAGTCATTGTATGGTTTTATGAGAGTTTTGAAATTCTGGCTATACTTAGGTATGTGTCTGTGAAAAGAAAACTGATGACAGTTGAAAACGTGAATTAAATACACTTTTAAAATAAATATCAAATAGAATTTTAAGTTTGATCTGAACTTTTAGAGAATTCTGCTGAAGCTCAAACGTTAATATTCAGTACAACTGAAGCAAAAAATCTATGGAAAGATCATTTCTCACTGACTGAAAAAAAAAGACTATTCTTTAAATGTTTTATTTGTATTCCTTCTTAGACCTCTTCTTAACCACATTCTTATCCTCTCTCTCTTTTTTGCTTTTCTTTTCCAGCTGCATGTGTTTGATAGCTATAAAGAAATTGTATATTATAACAAGAGTGTTATTTCAGTCTTATTTGGTAAAATGCAATTTCAAAATGTCTTTATTTCTCTGCCATTGCTCATATTAACATGCTTTCTTCTCCCCTACAAAGTAGCAAAATGTTAACAAATGCTTTTTTCTTTTCAATTTTCTTTTCATTCTACAGTATTCCTAGTATTTAATTGGTAAATCAACAGCAGTCAATCAGTAAGGAGGATGTTTTTGCGATATAAGATCTCATTGGAATTTATTTTTATCTTCCTAATCAGAATTTTAAATTACATAATAAATGTATGCTTAAGGTATCTGAGTGTCATTCATATTCGTATTTTTCAAGTGTACTCAAAGTAGATGCGCTTTATTAAAGAAAAGTTTTTTGTATGGGACATGTTGGATTTGCCAAAATCTATGTGCTGCATCTGTACCCTGTAAAACAGCTACCAGAAAACTGTGATTAATGTGGATGGATAACTGTAAGGTCCCAGAGCTTACTCAACAAGGGTCTTAAAAAGGCTTGAGATTATTTTTTGTACACAGCAACATATTCCTTAAGAGATCAAAACAACAAAAACTCTACTGGCCAACTTCAGAAAATAAGGGAACTTTTGAAAAAGTTTAAAGCAACATTCAATCAAAATGAAGCATTTCACGAAGCATTCACTTAGCAAACTCCAATTCATCCAGATTTAACTTACTCAGACTTTGAGTAAGAAGAAAGAAAAAAGAGAAAAGAGGTATAGAAAAGAACAAATATAGCTACCACCCATGGCTTCAGTAGTGTTTCAGCTGATTCAAAACCCAAGAGGAGACAGGATCAAGACCTGTGTGTGCCTCATGCTCTGGCTTAAGTAACCTTTGGCTTTCCTGGGCCCTTCCCCCATGTGGGACTTCCAGTCAGTTGGCCACTCAAGAGCTGGATTAGGGGCTCCAGGGTCAGGGTATGGAGCATTGCCTCCCAGTGACTGGATTTGACCCCACTGCAGGGCTAGGATACAGCCCCTGGGGGTGTGGGGTGTGTGGAGCAGGGCACACCTTGTCAGGGCAAGACTTGACCCTTTGCCACTCATGAGCCTGAAATGTTTTGAGCCAGGTTCTTCCTCCAGTTCAATCTATATGGTTTCTAAATGTAATCTATGGTATCTAAAGTTCAATCTATATGGTTTCAATATGAATAAGCAAATTATAAGTGGATACAATGCCAAAGAACTCCCGGTACTAGTACTTAAAGTGTATATATAGTGGAAAATAGTTTTTTAGTTTGTGGCAATAATATTTTTTTAAGAAGAATTGCCTGCCTGAAATGTAATGATGTTACAAAACAGAAACCATGAATTCTATTGTGTAGTCAGCAACAGCTTGTATTCATCTGCAAATGTTCTAAATTGTGCCAATAATTGTGTGGTTGAATAATTTCAGTTATGGATGTTAGAACAAGATTCCAATATTGCTGCGACATTGTTTTTAGATGTTAAATAACACCCAAATGAGAAAAGAGGAGAAAATTACTTGTTAGTTAATGATTTCAAAGAGATGAACTGTTTCAATACTTTTTTTATTATCAAAGTAGAGTGAAAATTCTTTGGATTCTAGACACAATGTTTAAAGTATGGAGGAGCAATTAAAGATCTTGCACCAAGAATTGATACAACTTAACTCCCCTCAGACTATACTAGGGATGCCATTGGGTTTTTTTGTCTACTGCTTTTTTGTCAGACTGCTGTAGGATTTTTCTTTGTATTTCAAAACAATAAATCCACCTACATGCTGTTCACAGAATCCTTCACATGGGGAAAGGTGTTCCTTTGCAAGTCTTGCAAGTCTAGCCTATTTTTTTTTTCTGTTTTCTTCTGTCTTTGCGTGGAGTAGATATGCCATCTAAAAGCACCAACTGTTTGTGCCTCAGGTAATTCAGGTAATTGTGTATCAAACATCCAGTTTCCAAATTATCACTCTTCCAAGATTATAGAAATGTTCTTATACATCTTTGCATGTTTGCTTTAAGATTACTCCACCAAAATGCTTTCCTGATAACTGTAATATAGTAAATATTCATGTAATATAATAAACATTCATGTAATATAGTTTTTTTTGTTTTTTTTTCATTAAGCTATACCTAATTACATAAGGATAACCTTCTGTATTTGTAGGGGGAAAAGTACAGATCTGATTTTACTATATTCTTTAAATTACTTGCAAAATTAAAATTTATGTAGAAAGATGATACAAAATCAAATGATTGGAAGATTATTCTGATTAGAAGAAAAATTTTTCTGGTTATTCAAAGCAGGAATTGCTATTTTGGGCTGGTTGTACAGGGCTGTGTCCAGTCAAGGCTTGAATTAAGTCCAGGGTTTGACACTCACTCCACTCTCTGTCCTTTTCCTTCAGCTTCCCCTTGTCTGTCATGTGCACCAGCCCCAGATGGTCACCTGTACATGGGTTTAATCCTTCTCATGTGCATTTTTTTTTTGCATTTGCTTTTTTTAGACTTGCTGAAGTTTGTCAGTCAATTTCAACAAGTCTGGTCCCTCTCAGTAGCTGCCCTGCTCTGCAATGCACCAACCACCCTCTATGAACACCTTCCGTGGTGTTGTCTGAACACTTGCTGAGTGCACTGTATGTCCTGATGCCCAGGTCATTGTTCATTTTTCCTATTTCCTCATCAGTAGTCTTTTTCCTCTGGATATTTGATGGTGGTTGCAGACATATTAAAACTTGACCAAAGTGACCCAAAATTTTCCTTTAATAGAACTTCTGCAATTCTGTTGCCATTTACATTTAAAGCTCTACCATTTCCCTCTGGTAAAAAACAATGAATATTTTAAGACTATTTTTCTTTTTGATTTATTTAATTTATTAAACAGTATTTATTAAATTCTGGTTTTGTTGTTTCACTGGCTCTGGCTGGGATGGAGTTATTTTTTCCTAACAGGCCATATTTTGCTAGTTTTGGATTTGTGACTTAAACAGTGTTGATAACACACCAGTGTTTTGACTGTTTCTGAGCAGCATTTGCACAGTGTCAAGGTTTCCTCTGTTTCTCACATGGCCTCCCCAGTGGGTGGGCTGGAGTCATTAAGAAGCTAGGAGGGAATTCAGACAGGAGAGGTGATCTGAGTTGACCAAAGGGATATTCCATGACATATATCCTGTTCAGCAATAAAAACTCAGCAGAGTTTTTTGGGGGACTTTAGCCATTTATTGGAGAATGGCTGGGTGTCAGTCTTCTTGTGGAGGGTTTTGAGTGATTGTCCTTGCATCATTTGTGACTCCCTTTTTTTTGATTTTTCTTCCTCATAACTTATGAAACTATCCTTATGACCCATGAGTTTTCTCTACTTTGCTGTTCCTATTGTCTCCCCCATCCTGGTGGGGTGAGGGAGTAAGCCAGCAGTTGTGTGGAGCTTAGCTGCTGACCCCAATTCTTGTGGTCTTCAACTATACTGCAGATATATTTTAGTTATGTTGGTTTCCCTTGAGTGTTATAGATCCTGACTTTTTTGTTTGTTTTTACTACTTGTTATCAATTTCCCTTTTTGGTATATTACATTAGTTTATTATAAACATTTTTTTTTCATGTCAGTGTAGATACAATTGTAACATATCGATGCTTCATCATTCCAGTCATACTGATTTTAGTTTCAAATTTTAGTTTGGCTGAACTGATGTTTGTAAAAAGTCTTTGTTTCATTACTCTTGCTTAACACTTTAGGTCAACAAATAGTTAAATAATTTCTTCTGTAACGTGTGTCCTAATTAATTTTGATATCTTGATTTTGTGTCAGATTCCTTTACTGTTGTTTTCACTTCTCTTTGGTCAAGCCAGCCCATCTACCATGATAATTTGTTCTGCTTTTATCAGGAGTCCATCTGAAGTGGGCCATTTTTCTGGAAAACTTGGAACATCCAGGGGGGAGGAGGGAAAAATAACCCAATCAAACAAATGCATATGAAAGCAAAACACAAACACCACCACCCATTTTTTTATCTCTCTTATCCAACTCAGACAATTATTCATGATAACATTATTCATGAAAAAAGAAAACAACAACAAGGCAAGCAAAGGCTCTGTTGTAATCTAGAAACAAGAAAATGCTTTTAAAAAATTTCAATTACATTACTTTTGTGATTATGGGCCTTTAAGACACTTAATGCATACATAAAACCTTAAAAACAACTCACACTGACAGCACTGTAGATGTCCTAAATCTTACAATTTACTGGAATCCCAATAGCTACCTGAGAATAAGGCACTAGGAAATCCAATTATTTTAAAAAAACATAATGTAATGCAATGAAAATTCAAACTGTGTGTGGTGGGGTTTTTATGCCAAACAGAAGAAATAATTTTTAAATATTTTTTGAAGTCTATGTTTTTGTATCCATATTTCAAGCTCCTGTAAAATGTCCATTTGTCTTACATCGTGTCAATGCTGAATATGTTTTGGTCTCATGAACCTAAACTGATATGTCAATGATCATAATCAAAGGCTTGTTGAATTCTTTGGGAAATTGTGAATTGATTTAATGCTTAAAAAAACATGCCTTTAACAGGCATGGAGGACTGTTCCTCATTTTTTTAAGAAAAACCCACCTAACTGATTAAAAAGTCAGTATTTCTTTATCTGTTGCTCATTGGTAGTTGACAGTAAAAGCTGTGTCACTGTTTCAATAAGGTTGTCTACAGTCCTCAGAATATGATTTAAAAATCAATCATTCACTTGTACCATGACTTTTTTTCTTGTGCTGGTGTAAGTTCTCAGTCTAAAAGAGACTCCAATATTTGGTTTAAAACAATTCAAAGGGTCAGAATTTTGTTAGCTCTTTTTAATTTGTTTGCTTATTTGTTTTCAAAAAAGCTCCATCATAAACAAATTCATTCTTTGTTAGAAAAAGAAAAAAAAGAAAAAGGAAGAAAAAGAAAAAGAAAAAGAAAAAGAAAAAGAAAAAGAAAAAGAAAAAGAAAAAGAAAAAGAAAGAAAAAAGAAAAAGAGGGATGAAATTTTTGAACTGTTTTCCAGCACAGCTATTATTCAGAACAGGTCATTGTACTGCTTCCAGCTGAGCCAGAATACCCAGTCTTGCTCTACCTTGAGAAAATAAAACAATGCATAAAGATTTCCCCTGCTGTACTGCACAAGTGTGCCTAACCTGTATGGACAGTATCAAATCCTAAGAAAACTTTCTAATGATTCCCTCCACAGCCAGACTGGAAACCTAAGCTTCTTTAATATTACAGTTTCATTATTCTTATTTTCTATAATTTAACAACTTTTCTTATTATATCTAATGGAAAAGTCATGCAATATTGAGCAGTAACTGCTGTTAATCTCCTGCTGTATATAATTTGCATTTTTTTGTTGCTAGTGGAGAGTAATTAACATCCTCTAATTATCATACTGATTGTCTTCTTTAGCTTATGAGGATATAGTCATCTCAAACCTCGTTGATCTTACAATACTACATTTTATTGCCCTCAGTAATAGTATGCAAGACTTAGTTTTTTACTGAAAAAATTGTGTGATCTAGCTGTAACAAGTTCCCAAAATGTTTCAATTTGGAATAGAGTAATGTAAGTTTTTAGAGTGCCTATCGGGAAAATAGAGCCCTGCTTCTACAGTAGTGTAACGCCACCTTTTTAATAGCAGAATTATGGTTGTATTACCATAATCACATAAAAAATATTTTCTTGTGTTCCATTCAGATTATGTTTTACTCCGTCTGTGAGCAGTTAACACAGAAAACACATTCAACTTGGAATGTGCTCACAAGCAATAGTGAGTGTTTTTTCTTGATGCAAGGGTGCTTTTTAGGCAAATAGACCTTTATCAGTAGGAAAAATGCTTTACTTAATCTAAAATTTCTACCTAATTAAACTCCTTAGTAAATTTTATGTCTGTCTACGACTACCTTATAAAATAGTACTGCAGATTGGAATATGTAAGTGAAATCAAGTCTTCTGTTGGAATGCTGTATAAAAGAACAGTGAGGCATTTGGGTTTTAAAAAGAGAAGAAACATCAAGTACAATGAATTACAGCTGTACATGCAAATAGATTGCATTGTTTTCACAAGATCAAGTCAAACAAGTGGTGAAATTCAAATGGGAGATTTTGTATCAGCTTATTCTGCATATATTTAAGCACAACCATTTAGTCTAGGAGGCACAGAATTCAGCAGTCTGCATTGTGTCTTACGACTCCCTGGGAATAAGAATTTCATTTGCAACAGTTTCTTCCAGGGGATCAATAAATACTGTGAAGATTTATGACAACTTTGTAAATGTTCTCCATTAATTCTGAAATTAATATTATCTCTCTGAAAAAGAGTGCTATACTTGGATTTTTTTTCTTCTTCTCAAAACTATCCACAGTATTCACAACTTTTAGAATGCCTGTATGAATCTGCAGGTGTATATGGACAGGAAATGCTAGTGTAGGAGTGAGACAAGCTGTGTGCTTTTTTATTTGTGTGTGGTTAAGTCTGTTTTTCATTATAGATCACTTTTTCTGTGCAGTCTCAGGGTAGCAGTACTCAGAAGTAACTAAAATGCTGGTTTTGAATGATACTAAAAACCAATAGCTGTTAACAGAGAAACAAGGTAAAGCAATCCCAAATTCCAAAGCAGAAAATTTCTTTGAGTTTTCTATACCCAAGGTATGAAATAACATAGCTCAGAGAAAAGCCTCAGAGTGCTCTTATCAGCACAAGAAGCTGAAGTAATTTGCAGCAAAATCAGAGAAGACAAATACCATATTGCATCAGTGACAGAAGCCAGACTGACATCACAGACATCTAGAAAATATCTGACCATGAGCATGTAAATATCTGTTCTTTTTTCATTATTTTAATTTATTGCATCGTTACATATGGAGTCAAATATTACGCTACCATATTGCACTGGATTCTATCAAAATAAGTAAGGGTCATGGTACCTGCTAATTGATCAAATGCACAATAAAGAACTAAATTAACTAATTTACTGAGAACCTGATCGCTTCAATGAATGAAAAATTCAGAATCAGTGAAGGAGTAGAAAACTGTAGTGCTTATTAACACTTAAAATTCTAGAAGCAAGGCATAATCTTTGCTTGATTTATTTTCTTTCCATTTTTTAACTTTTTTCATTTTATTTCCTTACTCATCTCCTTACAGTCCTTAAATGATATACTCCTTAACTGATATTACAAAATAAGAATGTACTTGTTAAAATAATAAAATTGCTATTCATTCCTATATTTTGCAAAATGTTATTTGTTTTAGTAGAGGGAAGGTAGTTTTTAGTTGAGTTAAATTAGGATTGGTGGGTATGTTGCAAAGAGTTTATTCTCAAAAGTTGTGTTTTGTTCTTTAATCTTGACTAAGTCAGTTAAAAAATGGCTGGATAGCCTGGCCCAAAAGGTGGTGGTAAATGGAGTTAAATCCAGGGTAGGCCAGTCAAGGTGGTGTTCTCTAGGTCTCAGTATTGGAAACAGTCATGTTTAATATCTTTATTGATAATCTGTATAAAGGGATTGAGTGCACTCTCAGTCAGTTTGGTGATGACACTAAGTTGGGCAGGAATGTTGATTTGCTGGAAAGCAGGAAGGCTCTACAGAAGCATCTGGGCAGGCTGAATTGTTGGACCAAGGCCCATTGTATGAGGTTTAACATCACTAAGTGCCAGCTCCAGCACTCGGGTCACAACAACCCCCTGCAGTGCTACAGGCCGGGGGCAGAGTGGCTGGAAAAGGGCCCAGCAGACCTGGGGGTGCTGGGCAACAGCAGCTGAACATGAGCCAGAGTGTGGTCAGGTGGCCAAGAAAGTCAATGGCATCTTGGCCTGTACCAGCAATAGTGTGGCCAGCAGGACCAGGGCAGGAACTGGCCCTCTGTGCTCTGCACTGGTGAGGCCACACTTCAAATCCTCTGTCTAGTTCTGGGCCCCTCACCAAGAAAGACATTGAGAGGCTGGAGCATGTCCAGAGAAGGGCAGTGGAGCTGTTGAAGGGTCTGGTGCACAAGACTGATGAGGAGCAGCTGAGGAAGCTGGGTGTGTTTAGTCTGGAGAAAAGGAGCCTCAGGAGTAACATTATCACTCTCTAAAACTCCCTGAAAGGAGGATAGATCAGGAGGTAGAAAGGTGGGGATCAGCCTCTTCTACCAGGCAACCAGTGAAAGGTGAGAGGACATAGCCTCAAGCCGTGCTAGGGAAGGCTCAGGCTGGACAAAGCAGGAATTCCTTCATAGAAAGGATTGTTAAACACTGGAATGGACTGCCCGGGGAAGTTGTGGAATCGGCATCCCTGGAAGTGTTCAAGAAATTACTACATGTGGCACTTAGTGCCATGGCCTAGTTGACATGGTGGTGAGCAGTCAAAGATTGGACTTGATGGTCCCAGAGATCTTTTCCAACCTAAATGATTCTGTGACTCTGTGAAACAGCTTTAATTTCTGACCTTCTGGGCCCTCACTGCAAAGAGAACATCTGGGACTCTTACAGAGCTATTTTTTTCCCCTTCATCTTAAACAAGCAAAAACAGAAAAATGACCCACCCCCGCACCCCCCCCCCCCCCAC
>VZRH01003327.1:126798-186476 GCA_013397555.1 Urocynchramus pylzowi | reverse complement strand
CCCCCCAAACTTATATATTGCCTAAAAATTATAGTTGAAGGTGTTATGGTCATCGAAGTTCTTCCTTAATGTACTTAATATTAGTTGTAAGATTTACCTCCCTTGAATTTACATGTTTGAAATCTTATAATTTAAGGTGAATTATTTTAAATTAGCTGTACAGGTAATACAGACAGTTATTTCAGAAGTTTGACTATTCTAGAAATTGATCTCATCTTCTATCTTGTAACTGTTCTGGTATTTTTGTAAAGGTAAATAATGAAACTACCAGATACTTCATAGTTTATTTTTAAGTCATTGCTCATCATGCTTTATTCACTAGATAACCTCAGTAACTTTGTGTCTCTGTGCTTCCACCTCTGAATTCCATTACCATCCTAGCAAATTAATTACTGAATACTAAATAGCTAATAACCAGTGTAGCCAACACTAACTATAGGAACTGAGGTAGAAATCCTGAACTAACTTTTTGCTTGCTCATCCTGATTCCAGTGGAAGCTAGAACTTTTCCATAGCTCTCAAGACTTATAGCTGCATACAATTATTTCTCATGTGAATAGAGAAAGGCACCGATTTCTCTTTTATTATCTGTCAGGGTCCAGGGAGAGCAATATGGAGCAGAAGTTCCTATGTTAATAGGTTATAGGCCCTGAATTAGCTGCATAGGTTGTCCTTCATTCTCTACTGCCTTGTGACCTACTTAGTATTTGTCAAGGACTAATTTAATTACATAGACTTAGCCAGCTATCGGTTACGTCCAGTGCCTCTAATATCTATTGCCTTCCAAATGTTTTGCCAATAATACTATAATTGCCATTTCTAGTCTATAAAGAAAATTGCAGCATACTGGATTTTATATAAAAAAATCTGTCTCAATAGCACAGGATGTTCTACAGTTAATATCTTTCAAGATTATGAAACAGGTCCCTGGTATGGACTATGGGCCAAATTAATTTCCTAGAGGACTACAGATTAAACATAAATAATGGTTTCAAATGTGAAAGGTCATGTTATTCAACCACTAAGCTACAGTTCAAAATGTGACTTTATGACTTCTACCACTTCTTTCCACTCTGAATTATTCATCAAGTTAATATTTCACTATCATAAGTTTTCAAACCCTTTAAATTTAGAAAACAAAGTTTGTGGGCTTATGTTAATAAAAGCAATTTCAAAGAGTAATAGAATAAACCTAGCATACTCAGAGCACAAAAGAGAATAAAATGCTATTTTTTTAAGCTGCGTATGAATTCTCTCAATCGAAATATTTTTGAAAGTTAATAAAAAGTCAGGATTATTTGCACAGATTTCACAGAATCACAGAATAAATGATGTATGCTCTAGGAAACTAGGGAGATGGCCATCTACCTGCTGAAACGAGGTCAGCTGGAGCAAGTTGCTCAGAGCTGAGTACAGTCAAGTTCAAAATTTCTTCAGAGATGCAAATGCCATGACCACTCTGGACAACACAAGCTGTTCTACTGTTTCATCACCTTCACTGTTAAAAAAAGAAACAACAAAACAATAAAAAAAAACCAGTTCTACTTCCCATACAGGAAATATGTCCAAGAGACATCTGGATCTGGCACTGGGTGATGTGGTTTAGTGGTCATGTGGTTACAGAGGCAGTGCCAGGTTGACAGTGGGACTGGATGCTCTTGATCTTAAGGGTCTTTTCCAGCCTTGATGTTTCTATGAAATGGACTTCCCATGGGAAATCCTACTTATAGCCTGGAGAAAAAGAGGGTCAAGGGGCACTTTATTGCTCTGCACAAATGAAAGGAGGTTGCAGCAAGGTAGGAGTCAATCTCTTGTCCCAGGTAACTAGTGACAAGATAAGAGGAAATGGCCAAAAGCTGTGCCTGGAAAAGTTCTGTTTGGACATCAGGAACACTTTCTTCACTGAAAGAGTGGTTAAACATTGGAATGGGCTGCCTAGGGAAGTGGTAGAGTCGCCATCTCTGAAAATGTTCAAGAAATGACTGGATGGGGCACTTAGTGCCATTGTCTAGTTGACAGGGTGGTGTTTGGTCAAAGGTTGGATTTGATGATCTCAGACTTCTTTTCTAATTTTAATGAATCTATGATTCTGTATTTCAGACTTTGTCCATTGCTTCTTGCCCTTTTACTGAACACCTCTATGAAAAGTCTGGCTGTACATTGTATGCTTTCCACTTCATGTCAAGTATTTGTATATATTGATTTAAATGGCACATAAATATATATACACACACTAAGGTACACATTTTTGTAATATTAACAAACAAAATTTTTTGGTGCCTGTGGACTGGTTTAAAATTTTATTTCCTACCAATTACTTTCATTTGAGTATTTCTAACATTAATTAACTTTATAGAACAGCAATACACAAAATACACAAAAAAGTACAGATGTACAGATTAAATAGACCAGTTTGGGGTTTTTTATTGCTTGCTAGACTTGATCATCCTACATGTCTTTTCTAATTCGAATGTTTTGATGATTTCATGATTCTTTGTTCTAAAGAATGTGTTTCCTTAAGAAGCTGAAGGGGTAAATAATTATGTTTTCAAAACTACTACTATAGATTAACAGAACAAATAGAAATGGTTGCTTTGAATTTAAAACTATTTCTTCCAAGTGAGAATGCAGTGATGCAATCATCAATGATTTTAAACCTCTATTAAGCTGAAGGAAGATAATTTTAATAGATATTACAATAGAATTTTACCAATGTAGGTAAGTAAGAAAGAAATTACTGGGAAAAAAAAAAAAAAAAAAAAAAAAAAAAAAAAAAGAAAAAAAAACCAAAAATACTGGGAAAAAAAAAAAAAAAAAAAAAAAAAAACATAGGTAAGCAAACTCAAATCAGTATGTTCAATATAAGATATGCCCAGAGTTTTTGAAAGCATTAGGTAATTACCTCACTGTAAAAATGTCCATTATTTAAAAAAAATAACATTTAACATATATATCCAGTACTCTTAATGCTGCTGCAGAAGCTTTTAAGTGACCTTCCAACAATGATGAAAACAATTTCCAGTTACTACTGATGACCATAGGATGAAAATTTCACCTCTAACTCTTTGAACTATTAAATGAGTTATAAATAGTACTCCTATTAAGTGAGCAACCCAATATTCAATTAACAGTTAATGATGCATAGGGAAATAGTTTCAAACACTCTAAAATGGACTTGAGATGATTTTAAAATTTAACATGAGACTTCTGGATGCTGAATTGTGACTAATGCCTAGTGATAATCCTTTTAGACTTTTCCATCATGTACTCTATTATTTACAAAATGAACTCTGGAAAAAATCAGTTAAGGTGGATCAACCCACAATCTCTTGGATCAACCCAGAATCCCCTGATAAATTAAAATAACAAAGTGATCCAAATGTTTTGATTTCTTATGAAATTTTTTACTATCTTAGAATCACAAGTCTCTTAACACTTTTTATTATATTTATTCCTAATTAAATCAATTCCTGAAACTTAATATGATTATTTAAAAAACAATTCTGTGATGACTATTTGATTGTACATTTGATGGAGCATTGTTTTTAAGTGAAAAGTCAGAGAGAAATCATAAAATTATAAGAAAGGATGTTGAAAGGTCACTTGTTCCCTTCCTAATCCGTGTCTTAATCTAATAAATCTTATTCTTGAGAGATATTCTCCATGATTTTGCAAAGTAGTCAGCGATGGACACATCACAACTTCTTTAAACCATTTTAATGTTCCACTGTTACAAGTGTAATATTTCAATGTTTCACGATTACAAAATCCATAGAGTGTTTTTATAAAGCTTTATTTTTTTTTGTTCTAACGTCTTACTGAGGTAAAATCTGATAAAAATTAAACTCATTATTCTTCATCTTCCTTATTACAACTGTAACTTTTTATAGTACATTTTGCATATTTGACTGCTTTAGTGTGTCTTCTCCCAGTCTTCTATAAACTAGGTTAATCTTTTCTTGTGGATCTTTTATTATTCTTGATGCTCTTAGGCTATTATCTGGTAGTTTACATCTTCCATAATATTTATGTACAGTTTTTCCACAAGAGGATTCAGTTAAGACATTGCTAATACTAGCAAGAGTGGAAAAGTGAATTCACCTAATATGGAAGATATATTGTTGTTCATTCATACTGATTTTGTGACTGTCTTTTTTTTGGAATGTGACAATATTGTTGAAGTTCATCTTAGGATCTGAAGTAATAACCCTAAGAATCTTCTTAACAGAAGAACTTTTGTCTAGTTGTTTCTCTTTTCTTAAAAATGTTATAAAGAATTTTAAATTTTTTAATTATATTGACTTTTTTTCTCACCATCTTACACTTTCTGGGCATTATTTTGATTTTTAATCCTACTACTTATTGGTATATTTACCAATAATATTTTCTACATGATCATAGCCAGGACACACCTTAAAAGAAGATTTCCTATGAGATACTGTGAAAAGTTCACTTTTATCCCACTATTTCTTCTTCTGCGTGTATACTTCAGTATCATAGATCTTGCTCATGACTTTTCCTCTTAAGTTATGGCTATATCACTCAGCAAGACTGCAAATAACACAAAGCTGACCAGTGCAGTTGATTCAATGGAAGAAAGGGATGCTATTCAGAGAGACGTGGACAAGGCTGAGAAGTGATCACAAGAGAACGTCCTGAAGTTTTTCCAAGGGCAAGGTGCCGTGCCTGGGCCCAGCCAATCCCACAGAGTGGGAAATGGGCTCATGGAGAACAACTTGCTGGTTCTGGTGAATGGAAAGCACAAGAAAGATGTAGACATGTTAGAATGGGTCCAGAGGATCCACAAAGGCCATCCAAGGGCTGGAGTACCTCCCTTATGAGGACAGGCTGAGAGAGCTTAAATTGTTCAGCATGGAGAAGACTCGGCTCTTTGGAAAGCTTATGGCGTCTTTCCAGTATTTAAATGGGGGCTTACAAAAAAGAGAAAGAGAGATTTTTCACATGGCAGATAGCAATAGGACAAGAGGGAATGGTTTTAAACTGAAAGAGGATAGCTGTATATTAGATATTAGGAAACAAATCCTTACTGTGAGGATGGTGAGGCACTGGAACAGGTTACCCAGAGAAGCGGATGCTGCGTTCCTGGAAGAGTTCAAGGCTGGAGGAAGCTCTGAGCAACATGATCTAGGAGAAGGTGAACCTGCCTATGGCAGGGTGGTTGGAACTAGATGATCCTTTGATTTCAGCTCTGAAGCATGTCACCCTTTCCCCTACCATTCCTCCATCTGATGCGGCATTTGAATTTTATGTATAATTTTAGACTGCAAATGGCTCAATAGTACATGTGTTTCTGTAGGTAGTAAAAATGAAAGAATAATTTCAGTCACAGTACAAACAATTAGTACTAATTAATACATACCAATATATGGTTTTAACAAGTATTAACACTTTATGAGTTGAAAAAAAGTCATCTATATTAGAAAATAGATCTACCCCTGAGCATAATTTATGATTGTCCAATTAGGCTATAGATTAAGGATAATTGCTATAGAAGATCTTTAAGACTCTGGATCCATTAATCTAATGTTTCATATTTAATGAAATTGTCAGCAATTTTTGGTTTAAAATGTGAGATCATTTAAGAGTATGTGAGTCATCACTTTCCTGCTACTGATTTGGTATATAAATATTCCTTTCCCTTCATCAGCAAGGCTGCAATTTTCTTTTTAAATTTTATCCACCATACTGTCATGAAATTCTTATTTAGAAAAAATCAAATTAAAATCAGTGAAATAAATATCAGCAGGGAAAAAAATCACAGTATTTATTCCTAAAACTTCTGAGTTTATTATCAAAGGGTAAACTTTTTTACAACCTTCTTATAATTATTAATTTGGCACAACACTTTAAATGTTAAATATAGGACTAGGAATTAATCTGAGAAAAGATGTTTGGGAATGTCACTGTATGTAAAAAATATTTTCCTTTAAAAAGTAAATGAATGCATCTGTGCCCAATAACATGATGGACTTTGGTTAATATATTCAAAAAAAGGGGAAATATGTAAACTTTGGTATTGTATGGCAAAGAGCTACACAATTTGCTGATATACACCACTTCCTGTAGCCTTGATTCGTGGCTCCTGATCTGGAGTCAGCAAGGAGTTTAGAAGCAGTTACTGAATTACTCTCAGAAACATATTCAAACTATTTATGTCATGCTAGCATACAATGAGGGCAGGATTCTTTGATTTTCTTTCTCATGTCCATTGTGTTCTGACAATATAGCATACAATGTAATATGTCTATGGTTGTTAGACCTAAGGTGCCAATAAACCTATGCCATCAGATTTTCCTGTTTCTGTTCTTCAGCTAGACTTTATTTTATGCATATCACAGGTTTAATCAGAAAAGGTCTTTGTAGTACAGTTCACAATCAGCTATCAGTTATGGCCTTATGTGCATGGCAATTTCTGTTGGGAAATATTTCATAAAAATATGAAATTATTGTGGCTCTGTTTCTTCTTAAAACATTGCCCAAACCACATGTTTTCTTACACTGCATAAGACCAGAGCAGTGAAGCTGTACAATATCTGAAACTCAACATAAAAAAGCACCTTGATCTAAAAGGCAGTAGGCAGTAGTCAGCTCACATTAATTGGAAGTTTAAAGGAACTTCTATTTCCAGAATATCAAAACACACAAATAATTGCCTAGCTAAACTATTCTGATGTGAATACTAGACCTGAGGTTTTCATCTAAAGTTGCAGAGCACCGGGCAGTGGCTACATAAAAATGATACAAATCAGCTACTCTTTGTAGAGGCAATTAGGGAAGGGGTAACAAAACTTCATGTGTAAGTGACAGAGACGTTCTATTCATGGCTCTATTCCCACCCTTGCCCAATAGCAAAAGTTTCTCCAAGCACTGTCTTTGCAGAGAGATCCAGGACAAAATTATGCATTCAGCTTTGGAAAGTGTATGCATGCCTCACTGCTTAATTTCATAGAACTCTGTAATTCCGAGTGCACGGTGATCTCCCCTGGGCAGCTGGGAAGGAAGTGAAAGAACAGGAAGCAAGTGATGCTCTTGACATCTCCCTATAGGTTTGCATGCTGTGTGGCTGTGTGTTTCATTTTACTCTAGCAAGTTGAAGAAAGCATCCAGCAGAGCCACCACAGCTCATTTGCAGGGCTGGGGAGTTCACCTGGTCTTTATCTCCTGAGCTGTTAAAGAGAGGGCAGCAAGCTGGGAGAACAGCATTCAGCCACCAAAGGATGAAGATAATAGAAATTAATTCAACAAATTTGTGTTTGTCTGTCTTATTACAGGATTTGAGTTAGTCTTTTTTTCAAGTTGATGGTTGACTACACTTGTTACTGAAAAGCCAGATTTTCAGAGCAGAATTTCTTAAGTTTCCCTAAAATGCCACTGACTCAAATAGGTAACTTATCTTTTACAAAGCTGGGAACACTGAGAATTTTTCTAGAATCAAATTATCAGCTTACTGCAGCCAACTGTTTTGAAAACTTTGGCTTAAAATTCTGTTCAATGCAGTCCTTATTCTTTATGTGAGTTAACTGAGGATCTGATATCACAGCACTACAGCTGCAGAAGTTTTAACCATGGACATTTGTGGAATGTGGCTCATTTTCTCGCAGCCAATGACAGACAGTGAAATAGGTCAGATAGGTCTGTCTAATGATTGCCATTTGCATAATCAGCAATCTATTAAGATTAATGAGGCTCTTATATGATATTCTGTACTTCATCTAGCCCACATTAAAATCATATTAATCAGAAGGTCTATATATATTCTTTCATATTTCAAAATATGAAGTTCAATACTTACGTATTTAACTAATAAGTTAAATAATTATAATTATATGCCTTGGTCATAGGGGGCCACATGTAAGGGGAGTTTGTTTTGATCATAGATTATTATGGGCTGAAAATAATCACATAAAGAGAAATTCAATTCTGAAAAAGCAATCCTAATTCCCATTACATGTGCCAAAATTCCCTGTCCAGTATTTCTGAATAGGACCTTACACATTTTGCATTCCCTTTTACTATGTAAAATGGTTACATTATATGTCTGTGGATTGTATCCACTGCAAGAAATTCTTTTATTTTACATGAAACAGAATACCTTCTTACTCTATTAGTTTTATTTTTGTGTGATTTCCAAAGAAAGCTTTGAACTGTAAGTGTAAAGTACTAGCTTCCCTGCCATCATAGGAGTTTTTCTCCACTTTGCTTCTACTCTGACATTTTTCTGTCTTAGTAAGCCTTCAAGCAGGGGCTTTGTTAGACAGCAGCATCTCTTTCATGCTGTTGCTTGCCCTTCAAATTTTTTCCTAGAATGCCTTCTGTGCATGTCCTAAACAATTGCTCATCCTCTCCCAAATCCTCATCCTCCCCAAAATTTTCCTACTCTCTTGGCTCAAAAAGACATTTTTCCTAATTAGAAGTTTGCCCCCTGAATCATAGACTAATATAATTATTTAGCTTGAAAAAGATCTTTAAGATCATCAAGTCCAAATATAAATTAATATTCCTGGACTCTGAGCCAGTAAAATATTGACAGATGTTTGTAATTTTATTTCAATGGGCATCTTTAGTATCTCTAAGCTTATCTCATGAGTAATAACTTGTTAGGCCAAAGCTCTGCATAAGTTCAGTGTTATTTGAGATAAAAAATAGCGTAAAATTGTTTACTTCCATTCCTTGGATGCCTTTACCCATTGTTTTCCACCTGTACTGATCTGTTACTGTGAAAAATATTTCAGGAAGCTACATCATAATTTTCTTTTTTATGTGTGCATGGTTTGTGATCTTGGAGGTTGAGTTTCTTTAAGATAAGATTCAGTAGAAGAGTTGCAGAGCTTGCACATTTTATATTTTACACTCATACCTATCACTGACACAAACCATAATTCAAATACATAGTCAAGTCCATCTATAAACAATAAATAAAGGATACTAAAAATAAATCCACTACAGTGACCATATACCTTTTAGACTAATGAAAAGAAAAAGAAATCATAAAAAAGGCAGAAAACCTGGTGAGGATATCTAGTGGGGTCCTTCTGTACTTACAGAAAAGCAAGTGACACCATTTTTTTAGTGATATTTTATATTCAATGGAGCTATCTTCAAAAGCTTAACCCAGGTCCATAAAATACCCTCTGCTATTTTTAGCTTTTATTCATCATGCTGATAAGCTTTAAGCTTCTCTAGCATAAATTAAGCTCTTCTTTACTTTGTAGGTCACCTGACTCTGAATGGCACAATATGTTTCCAGTCCAACTACTTCAGTTATGCTGGATAAAGAAAATACTGAGTATTATAGTTTCAGGGAATTTGTGGGCCATATGTAAAGAGTGAAATTCTATCCTGACGTATTTTTTAAGGAGAAGTTGAATAACTGGAGCAGAGGCAGCAAATACTGATCTCAAAGGTGATCTTTAATACACCTCTCTCTCCTAATCTCCAACACTGATTTAACTTAGGCAGCCTGGGAAATGGCTCTCAGTCACATTTCTAGTATTTCTGTATATTCTATATGTTTTGGGGTGTAAAAGCCAAACCATCTACAGCATTCTGTAATGTCTTTGACATATTTCTTTTGCTGCTTAGTCATTGTCATTGACTCTATGCCAAGTTTAGCAGAGCATTAATGTAATACAACAGTCTGCATAGCCAATCCCAGAGTAATTATCTTATATTTTTCAGCCCATTTGTACCAGCATATGTCATGATGGTGATGGACGACTAACTATATTATTCTGATGTTGCTTTTTCAGCCAATGTGAGTGTGTGAAACATAGTGAAATATCTGCTGGAACTGAAAATACCATTCAGAATGGTGTAATGGTACACCAGAATGTGTAAGATGGCAACGAAACATGAGGCAAGAAAAACACCTAATAGATTCCTCTTTCTTTATCTTCAGTTGATCAGTGAATCCCAGTTTTGAATTTCTAAGAAAATTCTATATGCTGGATATCTTTAGTACCTGAATTTCCTTTGTGTTAAGATTAAAAATGGATGTAAGAGATCTTTAAAGTCATCCAGCAAGTGTGCAATATCAAACTTTAAAAATTCCACTATTCTCTCTTTAACAATAAAGCTACATGAGGTGAAATAAAAATAACATCTATTAAACTACTTGAAATTTATCTATTTTTTTTCCCTCAGGCAATGTGTTTTCTTATTTTGTTTAATTTTTTCCCCTTTTAGAGGGAGATGGGGTAAGCTGCATTTTTATTATTTTTTATTTTAGAATTCCAAAGGAGAGTTTGAACTTTGCTGAAGTTATTGTAATTCAATGGTAGAAAATAAGCAAAAAGGTCTTAGGGTTTTCAACACCTTCCAAAAGAGGTCTTGCTCAAAAACTTAGCAGAATTACCATGTGACTTGCCTTCACCTGACTGGGCAGACTTGTTCTTGACCTCCTCTGTTGAATAACTCTTCTGGGCTGCTCAACAACAGAAAAAAAATACTAATAAACTGAAGGAAGTCTGTTGAAGGGCAATCAGAATGTACACAGTCAGGAGCACTTACCTTGGGAGTAAAGCCTGTGGAAGAGACACCCCTGGGAGGACCTGGCAGGAGCTCCTGATGCTTACAGGCAGGGTGTTGAAAAGATGGGCCAAGGTGTTCATGGCATTGCATGCAAATTTCTAACATGCATGAACCTGAGGGGTGCATTTAGTACAATACAGAATCATATTCAGCCAAGTCAATATGTGTAAAGGGACTTTTAAAGATGGTATCAGGAAAATAATAATAGCTTCTGAAATGTCAATTTGAAAACCTGTTATTAAATTTCTTGGCCAAGTCCAAGTTGCAAACTTGGTAAAACTGCAAACGCATGGTAAAACCTAAATATATAATATATATGCATAAATATGACTATATGATTAATGTTCCAAAAGCATGCTGCTATTTTTATGCTTGTTCATGCTGATCAGAGACATATAATTTTCGCCCAAGGACTAGTTACTATTTAACTTTCTGAATGATTTTCTTCCCTGTTTTGCTGCTTTTTTTTTTTTTTCCAATTTATTTTATTTTAGCTAGTGTCATAGAATTAATACTCAGCTCTATTAAGTAAATTAAAGTTATATAGGTTTAGGTTTCTTATCTACTATGCAAATAATTTAGACAGAGCCATCTACTAGTTCATTCAAACTCAGAAGTTACTAGTCTGGAAAAAGAAGTAAGATACAAAATTTCTCCAGAAGTTCTTCATTATATGTGAATATTATCTGCATAAGGTAAAAGAGAGGCTGAAAGAGGTGCCACTTAAAACCTCTATGACACAAAGTCTAGCAAGCAGTCAGATATTCAAAGAGGTGCCATGAAAGGATTGACAATTTTAAGTGCAAGCTTTATGACCTTGACAAAAGGAAAACCAAGAAAAATCAACATTGCAAACTTATGCTTTTCCTTTTCCATTAAGAAAGAAATGAAGGAATATAAAAATATAATCTGAGAAATTCAGTCCTTTCAACTTTTTTGTTTACTGTAGATTACATCCTACAGATGAGATGTCTCTTCTGAAGAACAGACATTTTATCACCACATTATTGTATATTGTATGGGGAAAATTATAATTAGCTACTTAACATCTTTGGCAGATGTGTATGAGTGCATTTTAAATGACTATATAAAATTTTCAGCATTAAAGCCATATTCTGTCTCCAGCATAATTTGTTACATTTTTCTGTTTAATGAAGTGTAAAACACTGATAAATTGTGGAATTCTTTGTAAAAAATGTTCATATTATTTGTATAATACAGTTGGTGAACTAACTGTATTTCTAAAAGCAAATGAGTTGCTGGGATGGAAATGTAATTTGCTGCTTAAAGATCAAAAAGCAAAGCAATACCATGACTCTGTTGATACTTAATTAAATTAGAATGAATTTTACTTTAAGCAGCAGCTTCAGTGCTTCAGCATCAGTAACCCACCTAGCAAGCACAGTACAATGGACATATACTGAGGCACTTAAAAAATGGAGGTGACAAGCTCATTTCCACAGGGAATTGCAGGTGCACACACAGAGCTCCACTGCCATTAGCAGTGTCTAGGACTCAAAACGAGAAACACAGACAAATGGCAAAGTCAGTTAAAGGATTATGACTTGGCTGCTTCAAACTGATCACTATTTTAACAGAAATAAATACACTACATGAGGAAAAAAGCACATAATCTGTACTTTAGGAGACAGATTGTGAGGGTGACTAACATTATATGAAATAAAAAAAGTGAACTGGTGAAACTGCATAAATTCTAGCTGATATTAATGAACAGTTGTCTCCTCATGTACTTTCACATATTATGAAACTAAAGACTGTCTCATGAAAGTATACAGATTTCATTAGCAACATACAACAGCAGCAATTTAGGATTTGTTACTATAAGTGTTCCCACTCAGTGCAACAAAATAAATTTAATGTAAGAGATTATGTTCTTTTCTCCATGTGCTAGAGATAGGACTGGAGCTACAGAAAATCCCTGGCATGAAGTGCAAATAAGTTAGAAATTTGTATTAAAATGGAACTTCCCATTGATATCAAGCATTCTTGACAGCTAAAACAACAGAAAGATACTAATTGCAGCCATCAGGGAAGAGAAGAATGAGCAATGAATATGAAAACAGGAAGACAAAGTGGGTTGCTTGAAAGCAGTTAAGTCACATAACATGCAGAAGAACAAAAAGAGTATGTAACAAGTTAGTATTCATTTCTCAGATGAATGAGAATTTTATTTTTTAAAAACAGCAACAAAATTCTTCCAGTTATGCTAGATATCTAATTTAATAAATAAGCTATTTTGAAAAAAAGAAATCACTTTTTACTCTAAGCATCATGGAAGTTGTATTAGTAAGAACTTTCTAAAACTGACAAATCATTCCAGCAAGATAGCAACCTGACTTTTTTGTGAACAGACCGATAATGTTCTACATAGACATTTTTGCTGTAACTGCACTTTCATGATTTTTACCCCATCTTTTTGGAGTTTCTGGAAAAATAAAGCTCCTAACCCATGTGCATGCCTTGATGTTGCAGTGCTTTTACAAGCCTGCTAAAAGTTTAACTGCTTTGAGTGGTTGTAATGCTAATTCTTTGTGGTAATGCTTCAGCTTCCCTGCTTAGAAAGATAACTTTAATGCATGGGATAAGGTTTCCAGTGGCCTGCAGACTATGTCTGAGATGCAGTGTTCAAGATGCAGTTTGGAAGCCTTTGAGAGTGGCTGCTGAAAAGCATGCAGTCTCTCAAGCATGTAACTAAATATGAGGAGACCATTTCCTTTTAAAGCTCTTCTCTCCCCAGAAATTATTATGGCAACATACACCGTATTAATGCTGCTTAGCCACAACATATCCACTATCTGCACTCCCAAGGGTGAATTAGAATCAAATGTATTTAAATTAAAGGCAGAAACATTATCAATTTAGAAATGCATTTCCTCCTAGGCTCTATTAGAGAAAGATGCAAAGATACTCCTTATGCCTTTAAAAATGCTGTTAGTATTAACAACATGACTAGATAAAAGTGTCATAAAATGTAATGACAGTCTCATTTCCAATATATAGAACAAACAAGCTTAGTTACTAAGGCCAAAATATATGGCCCAGAGGAAAGCTGTTTGGAAATGGTACAGTAATTTAATAATTGTAAAAATGCTGAACATTGATTCCTTGAGAGTTCGTGCCTTGTGTGTTGCTGCACAGATGATAGCGACAGATTTCTTCATTCACAGCCAGTGAATGAAAAGGCCCATCTATCAACTCATGTGCATTTAACTCTGAGCTTTATCCCAGTTTGTCCTTTTCTCTCTGTTGCTGTCAAGTTAAGACTGATCCTTCATAACAGAGGAAGATGCTACTGTGGCTTCAGGGCAAATGATTACAGAATGTCTTTTAACCTCTGTACTTTGATCAAAATTTATAAAAAAACATGAATAAAATTGAAACTGCTCTAATGCAGCCTAACATTATTTTCTTCTGTGAGCCAAAGCATACACTCAAAGGCCGCTTTGGAGTCATATTGTCTGTTCCAAGACACCCCCTAAACTTACTGGAAACCATTCTCTGCTCTGTGCCACAGGAATGCCATGTGAATAAAGAGGTAATGTGTCCATTTTTAATAGTATGAAATCATTAATTGGAACAAGAAACATTTAGATTAGTACTTTGTCATTTTTTAAAAGTATTTTGCCTTCCATCTATTATCAAGCTTTATCTTCTATACTTTTTGATTACATGGAGAATATGTATTATATTTAATTTAGTCTTTAAATCTCTATGGGGAAAACTGCTTGTTTTTGTGAGAGATGAAGTATATTATTTGTCACAGAATATGCAGAAACGAAATAGTAGTAATAATTATCAAATACCAACAGTCTGAATACTTACAATAAGTAAGACAAAAAATTCTATTTATATTTTTTTTTCATTTGCTGAAGAAAAAGGAGACCATCTGCTGAAGAAGTGATGGCAAAGTGACATTAGGAATTTCCTGAAGTATAGCAATGTTAGAACGTCAGTCTGCTGTATGCTTATTTGCAGGACACATTTCACATAAGCTTACCTTAGTTTTATCTTAAAGTGCATTCACTTTACAGTCAGTTCCTGCTGTCTCTTAACCACTCCTGTATCCTTCTTGTCCATCTTAGAATTACAAGCACCCATAGTAGCAGGGCTGGAAGGAGACAGATTAAATAGGAATAAGAACTAACTGGACATCTGCAGTGTTTTGAGAAAGCAAGTCCTAACTTATAAAAGTAGTGTTATAATTACAGAATGATCTGAATAAACATAACACACCTAAGTGTCTATTTATGCATAGCTTTATTTAGAGAATTTGCATTTTATTCTGAGCACCAGTCTCTGCAGTGTATTTCCAATTTCTGTGAATGCTTTTGTTTAACAAATAACATTCATAAGCTTAGAATTGTATAAATGAGATCAATAATATGATGAAAATAATTTCCATACTAATAAATCTTTTTGATTAGGAGATAAAGTGAAGAATGAAAATTACTTATCTGCATGAAAGATGATACCTATTTTTCCTTTTTCTTTAAGAGATTAAAAATATTCATCTGATTTCAAAATGATTTCATATAACTGCTTCCAGGAACTGCTAATGGTCTATAGAGCTTTTTTTGCAGAACATTAGCACTATCCATTGACCTCTTCATTAGCAGACATGAAGTTTTTTGGAATTCCAGTTCCTGCTGGGAAGTTGTCCACATTACAATGTTCACATCTGTGGCAGTCTTATCAGCCAGATCAGATACTAAATGGGCCATAAAATATACTAACATATCTTAAATGGGTCTTTTGCAGAAGAGGAGAAATGAAAAGAAGTAGCCAGGGCACTTTCAAGATTAGTAAACATGAAGATTTGCCCATCCTTGATTGTTCCAGAACCTTTAGTACACATAAACATTTTGGGGTTAATTCTACTATTAAAAGCTTTTGCCAACAATAAGGAATATAGGCCCTTGGTAACTAATTAAATAAAAGCTTTCTATTTAAAACTAAGAAAATTACCTGACCTCAAACATTTAGATTAAAAATAAAGTTAATGGGTTTGTATTAGGTTTGCATGACCTGGTTTTTGATAGCACAGGTGCATAGAGGTGGCTTCTGTGAGAAGCTGCTGAAGCTTCTACCATATCCAACAGAGCCAATCCTTGTTGACTCCAAAGATGGACATGCTGCTGGCCAAGGCTGGGCCAATTAGAAATGGTGGTAAAGCATCTATGATACCATATTTAAGAAGAAATTAAAACTAAGGTTGTTGGGCAGTTTAATTCCAGCCAAGAGTGGGGTGAGAACACTTGAGAGGAACAGCTCAGCAGCCACCAAGGTCAGTGCAGAAGGAGGGGCAGGAGGTGCTCCAGGCACTGGAGCTGAGATTCCTCTGCAGCCTGTGGTGCAGCCCATGGTGAGGCAGCTGTGCCCCTGCAGCCCATGGGGGTCCATGGGGGATGCAGAGATCCACCCCCAGCCCATGGGGAGGTGCTCATGGAGCCTGGAGGAGGCTATGAGTCCATGAGAAGCCCATGGAAAGAGAGTCCTTTCTTCTAGGCTGGAGCAGCCTGTCCTTGGAGGAATGCACCCTGTGGAAGAGTGATCCATGCCGCAGCAGTTTGAGAGGTAATGTTGCCTGTGAGATGGACTCATGCTGCAGCAGTTTTTGGGGGACTGTTTCCCGAGATGGAGCCATGTGGTAGAAGTTCATGGATAACTGTGTGCCGTGGAAGGGGCCCCACAGTGCAGCAGGGAAAGAACTACTCTCTCTGAGCAGCAGGAGAAGTCTTGGGTAATGAACTGGCCAAAACCCCCATTCCCTGTCTCCTTGTGCCACTGGGAAGGCATGAGTGTTGGGGGGAAGGTGTTTTTAAGGGCTTATTTTATTTCTAGTCAACCTGCTCTGATTTTGTGAATAATAATTTCACATTATATCTCTAAGTTGAGCCTGTTTTGCCCTTGATAATATTTAATGAGTGATCTCTCACAGTCCTTTTCTCAACTCATGTACCCTTTGTTAAATTTTTTCTCCTTTGTCCAGCTGCAGAGGGGAGTGAGTGACTGGCTTTCATGGATGCCTGGCATCTGGCCAGCATCACCCCACAACAGAGTTTTATAAAAGTATGATTTTGGACTGAAACATCTTGCCATGCTGATACTCTAGTTAAATATTGTGATCAGTGTGTTTAAGAAACAATGTTATCCCTTAATTTTTACTTCATCTATTATTTATATTCTCAGGGGTATTTTTATGTGGGCTTGTTTTTTGTTGAGGTCAACATTACCTATATCTGGAGTTTTTTGGTTTTATTTTCACAAAATCTTTATCAGATACCATTTTAGAAAAGAGTATTGATATTCACTTTTATAATTTATAAAAATGCATCAGAATTTCAAAACATGACAGAGATATAACCATTAAAACAAAAAAGGGAAAGTTAGAAAATTTTTAATGAGTTTGATTACTTTGTACAAGGGTCATTACTTCTAAATAAGGAAAATTTTACATAACACTTCATGATTAATGAAGCACACACAGTTGTAGTTATCATTAAAAGCACTCTTCACACCTTGTAAGCAGAGAAACAATAGTAATAATGCTCAATTTTTGAAGTTCTACGTTAAAAACTCTTTCAGTTTATTCTTTGCATGCCTGCATGAGACCCAGCTGATGCTCAAAATTACAAGAAAGAAGCCCACTGGCCTAGAATATTAATAAATAATGAAATATTTCTGTTGTAACCTCAAAGATAAATAGAGCTGTGATGTAGTAAAATTCTTTAATTGAATGCATCTGAATGGCAGATTTTCATTTCTTGCATGGTCTCAGAAAGATAGATACACTGAAACAATCCCTGTCAGTTGTCTGAAAGGATAAGGAGCTTTAGGCTTCCCAGAAAACTTCCAAGGACATCAGTTTTCACTTTCTAGGGTGTAAAAGTTGTGATAAAAGGCTATGAATGGCTCACACTTTTTGAAAAAATGCCTTTATTTCCTCAGAGTCTGAAATGACAGCTGTACAAATGGGGCTGCAGCAACCTTATATATATTTTACAAATGTCCATATTTCACTAGAGCTTAACTCAGAAGAAATGAGCTGTGATTCATTAACAATAACAGAAATTTTGCTGTTGAAGGTAAGCCAAAAGAATGGCTTATAATCAAGACATTAAAATAATAAAGAGGCAACAAGTTTGTCCCAAAAAATTAGCACCATTTGTTACCAGTTTTTATTAGTTAGACTTTATCTACAGGTAGCTAATATCATCTTATGCTTTATAAAAAAAAAAAATTAGAATCAGGTAAGAAAATAAACCTTTTTTTAATCATTCAGATGTCTCTTAGACTGCCAGTTTTTCCAGAGTCTCTCCTTATATTCATGTAGCACTTACCAAAATATAGCCACGGCAGTGTTTGGTTTTCTTAGATACTGTTATGATAATGAAAATCTCTCTGTAGACTCAGAAATTAAGTGTATTTATTCTCCAAAGCCTAAAATCTCTGTATTTTTCTCTTCTGTCTTTAATGATTTTTTGTAGCATAATTTGTATTTTAATTGACATATCAAAAGTGAATAGTCCTAATATGAAATCTGAGAATTAATTTGTTTGAGAAACAAAACTGCTGAAACGCATGAGAATATTCAGTGTAGGTAAGGCTGCCAGAGCCTTCATTCAAAAGGAATACTACAGTTAAGGGTAATAAAAATATACCAATAACTATCAGTAGTATAAGTAGTATCTTTCTGTGGTAGTCGCTGCAAAAGTATATAGTTGTTCCCACAGACAATGCTTCTAAAAGTGACAATAAAAATTTTTAACAAAAGAGAAAACAAACGGTGCACACTGGATCACATGGTGGCAAATTTATCTTCACAGATGTAGAGAAGGGTCAATGTCTCAAAGTAACCTGCCAAAGTCAGTTTCATTTGTGCTTGCCTAATGTACAAGTTTGGTTCAAACATCCTCAAGTGTCTGGGTTAAGCTGCACAGTGGACCATGCATAGTCGGCATTGCTTCATTCACTTACCATACACATAAACGGATCTGCAGCAGTGACAGAGTGCTGTTATGAGCCAGTTATTAAGAGATGTCTCTGCCTGAATCAAGGTGCAAACAAGACCATATGCCAAAGTCAATAGTATAGATTTTATTTAACAGTAAATGTCAGGTAGAGACAGATAGAAAGGAATAGGAAAAGAGAATGGGAAGGAGAGAGAGAAAGTGAGGAAGGACAGATTAAGTAGAATTCTATCACCACCCCATGGATCCAGAGGGCTTCGTAATGGTCCTTCTTCTGGTCTTGCCAGTGGTGGGGATCCCCAAGTTGTTCTTCTTGGGTATCAGCTTTATACAGTCCAAGTTCTGAGAATACACATGGGGCACAGAGGCTTTTCTCCCAACTTGGGATGGCACGTGCATAAGTTGCTGTTTTCTTTTCCACAGTCTGCCACAGTGGGAATTTTTGTCTGGATCATTAACCAGGATGCTACTATCTGCCTCACCAGACCTGGAACTAATGTCTTCTTGTTGCAAATTCCTCCCTTCTGTTCTTGTCTCAAGTTCCCACTGTGGTGGGTCATCTTACAAGTTCCTTCTGTGGCCTTGACAATGTTTAAGGTAATTGTGATGTTTGAATCTCTTACACATGTGCAGTGGGAGATGGGCAAATCTGATTGGTTTTGGATGCCAGTCTTAGTAAGAGCACAAAGAGAAGCTATTAGAGCCTCTCCATCATTTACCATCCTTCTTTTAAAAAGAACAGATTGTTTTGAGAGAGGCAAATTAAAGACACAAGAGAAAAAAGTTGCAATTTGCTAAAAGCTCATATGCATTCTCCTCATTCTGAGCTGAGCTCTAATGCTGCCCTGGGTAAAGAATGTCCCTGTTGTAAGCAGGAGGTAAGCTTAAACATTATAGTCCCTCTAGTCTGAAAATTTAGGAGTGCAAGAATTACATTGATTTAGAGACCAATCAAATCTTAAACAGTGAATTGCAAATAATATACTAGTAACTGAATATTCTTCTAAAGTTCATAAAAAATCCCAAAGCTCAAATATATTTGCAGTAACTAGTGGAGCAGTCCTGAGAAACAAAAGTATACTAATTTCCATCTGTTCAGAGAGACAGAATAAAGGGCTACAGTCAGCAAATACAAGACTTGTGATGAATACTTCAATCAGCTAAGAATAATAATGTAGCTTCAAATGTCTCATAATCTTTCCTGCAAGCTTGTCTCTCAACAAGCTGTGGGGTCTCACATGATCTGAGATTCCTGAGATGAGGCTGGCTTTATTTGTGTACATGCATCTGAATGTAACTTAGTAATTACACAACTGCAGGCACAAAAGCCAGTCCAAACTACTCAAAGTTTTTAAAATATATGGAAGTATTTAAGGAAGTGGAGTATAAAAATGGTAATCCATTGCAAATCAAATTTACCTGACTTCTATTTGACATCAGAGTCACTATTATGAAGAATTTGTGTACAGGGTTTTTGAGGGAAGATTAAATAATTGAAAAATAAAGATATCCAAACTGGTGGTCTAAATATTGCCTTTGGAGATTGAACAAAACTGCAAAGCACGTTTAAAGCCATCCAAAATTCTAAGGTATTTTGAACAAAAGTAAGACATAATTGTACGAAGTAGTCCATTTAAAAACGATTTTTCTAACAGACACATAGGAGTAGATTGTTACAGAATAACATCTCATCACTTTTATCCCTTAGGCAAAATGGAAATAGTGTGATAATAATTAACATTCTTTTGAAGTAGTTTTGATGAGTCCTGTTTTCAGTCCCTTATATAACTTCCTGGTGGCTGTCAGTATGTGTGAAGCTATTATTACTTCACTACATTACTGGCTTGACATGTGTTCAAAACTATGTGAACCAACACAAAGCAGAGAGGAAGGCACACGTAAGTAGCAAGATTTACTTGTAATCACATTTCATGGAGAGAATCATATACCTCTACATGATAACACTAAGCTGCTCTGTAACATTTCAAAACAATGGCTCTTGCCCTGTTTGAGTTATTTTAAGCAAGTGTTGAGAATCTTCTTGCACTAAGAACCACAAGTATTCACTTTCAGATTCATATGCAGCTGTGTTAAAGAGAGTGTAGATATTTGTATATAGATAGAATGTTGAATTTCAATTATTGAATGTTCCTTCAAAAGTTTTGGTAGACTTGACCTCAGAACTTTCTGTGTTTATATTAATATTTTGGATTTACATTTCAAAAAATATTACTAGGTTTGGAGAATCTCAGGCTTCTTTTTCAAGTGTTTTTTCTCCCCAGTAGGAAGTGATAATTTAGGATGAAAATAATCTATTTTTCTTTGGTAAAATTAGACATCTGATGTGATTTAGATCTCCAAATGGGTTAGTACTCTGATAAGTCTTCAGAGTCTCTCCCTATGAAATGGTTACAAAAAAGCACCTGCATAGAGAGATTTATTCTCAATGTCCCAGACCCTGGTGCAGATAGAGTGAATCATCACTGCAGGCATCTGTTCTCCTCAGACTGGGGAGAAAATGAGAGACACAACTGGCATGACACCAACTGTGGCATGAAATTTATCTGTTAGATGGCCAGAGGCACCTGAAATGAGTGCTACCCTGACTGGGGATCCCTTTGATGATGTCACTGCTGAGTTGCTTTCCTCCAGATGAACGTGAACACCGCTTTTTTTGGAAGCTCTTTTCGGCTTTTTTTTTTTTTTTTTTTCAGCATATGAAATAAAAATTCAGATGCAGCAGTGCTAAAGACAAAGAAAACAGTGTTCTGGGAAACTATTCTTTCGCCCACATAAAAATCTACATTAAAGCCAATGGAGTAAAAGACAGGATGTTTTAAGAAAATTCCCTTCTCTAACTTTTTCCCCTTCATTGTTGCTTTCTTGAGGTGATATTTTCAAGGAATGAAATAGGAAACCTCTCTACATAGGTACTGTAGGAGCAATTGTTTGTCACATTGCTTTAAATAATAGCTATACAAAGTGACAACTTTATTTGCTAACAAAGAATTATGTGTGTGTCACAGACCTTATGCCCATTACAAAAATTATATTTGACAACACCATAAAATATCACCACTTGCAGGAGAGGCTTCATATGATTTCTTCATGTGCTTTTCCTTCTCTAATTTATTATTAACTTGATATTACATTTTTTTTAAGAATGTAATTCTAAAATAGTAATAGTATAATATAATATAATAGTGAATAATATATATAATATAATATATTATAGTGTATATAATATATATTATATTCACTATATATATTCACTATATAATAATATACATTATATTATGATATATTCAATACAGTATAATAGTGAATAGTAATTTAAATATATGTTTAAACATAAATTAATATCTTTTCTTCCTTTAATGATGTGTTATTGTTCGCTAGACTTACTACATTTATTTCACTTACTATAAAATCAAATGCTAAGTAAAATACTTAGAAGATCTTAATAATACATATCTCCTAATTGAAAGAGACAATAGTTTATGTCCACAGTGAGTATCTGAAGTTTTAGGACATTTATGTCAAGTTAACTCAATGTCAGCAGTGTATTTCACATATTCAGAATTTCTGGTACCTTTGTATTAGTCTACATTGTAAATGAACTGAAAGTGGATAGCAAACAACCACAAACATGAAGTTATAATATTATTTGAAATGAAAATGTGCAGAAAAGAATCCACCAGTAAATCTAAAAAAATATTAAGCATGTGATTAAAATTTTAATTTTGCTCATATTTTATAGTTCAAGTTTAAAACAAAATAGGGTGAACCTGCACTGTTTCCAGGGTTTAAGAAAGAAAGAAAGATATAAGAAAGCAAACATATAAATGGCAGCTCAAATTAACTGCATAGATAAAATGCTTAAGTCTGAATGACTCATTAGAGATAAAAACACAATGAAATGATTGCTGGAATTTATACTCAAGATAGGGACATTACATCTTACATGGTGAAAAAGAAACAATAGTTTCAAAATAATTTGTATTTATATTTGAGAAATCTGTATGTAAGGACAATAAAGAGCCCCTAAAGATGAAACAACATTTAACAGAGGTAGTTCCAGCTCATTTAAAGGTTGCAGCTGTATACAGATATATATATATAAATATATATATGGCTTTTTCACTCAACTGGAATCTGCAGCATGTGGTTGCAATAATTATTTATATCCAGAAGACTTTTTTGTCAAAAAAATTGTCTTTTTTTTCTAAGATTTTTTAAAATGTTTTATCCTGTCTTCTTACTGGTTTTCAGAGAGATTAATATAGCTCTCAGACCACTGAATTTACTGTAGCCTCAAATTCTGTTAAAATCAAATGTGTAGACCCTCTCCACATTAAAAAAAAATAAACAAACCAAAAACAAACAAACAAAATGCCCCCAAAAAATCAAAACAAAAAACCCCAAATCAAAACAAAACAGGAAACCAAACCAAATTAAAACAAAACCAAAAACAAAACAAAAACAAAACAAACAAACAAACAAACAAAAACCCACAAAAAACCCCTAAAAATCCTAAGAAAAGAGTCTTCACATATTTGGAAAAGATTGTAGATAATATTAAGAAAAATTTCTAATATACTTTTACCCAATGAATGATGAAGCCTATAGTCACTGTGGTAGCTCAAGGTCATTAGCTTCCTTCACAACCAGAGGCAGAGAAGAATAACTTCTGAGGAAGATTTTAAATTATTTGAATAACTCTCTGGAGATAACATAGAGCCACCTGCTCTTATCTCCTCTCAGCTTGTTCTTTTCCAATTTCTCATAGTATCACTACAGCACTGGAAAGAGAATTGCTCCCTTTATTTCAGAGATTTGAGATGATTTCTGATGAGACAAAACTCTTACCTTAAGCAAGAACTAAGTATGATAAATCCGTCTCATACATTCCAATTTATCTGATAAACATATCAATAGTACCTGTCCTCTAATCCTTTCCCTGGGTTTTTTTTTTGCATCTCACTGCCCATAAATTGTGATTTAAGCAATTCAAAACATCATATATGTATTTGTTCCTGCAGATATCCTGAATATCAGATTAAAATCTGTGTACTATTAAATAGGATAGTTACCATTACAAAAATGTGTGTTTATTTATGTGCACTGAAAAATGAAATTACAAATTATAGGATTTTGAGGGTGTATAATTCTATAGCCACTTTTACAGGTGAATTGTGGAATATTTATGATCTCACAAAATTAAATGGTCATCACCAGCTAGAATCAGAACACTCAAATAATAGAAAACAGATAATATATCCTGAAGCTAAATTCTGAAAAAGAAATACACTCCAATATGCCAATATTTTTTGTATAATTTTGCTATAAATTTGAAATAATTAATATCTAATTCTTTACAGCATTATTTTCTGTTAAAGCAGCAGCCAGTAAATTTTGTTTTGTGTTAGATCCTTTAGTAAGATGAAGGCTCTTACTACAGCAGCTGGATTGCAGTCTCCAAAGGCCAATTTCCACATTTCTTGTCACTGTGGATTTATTATGTGCAGAAGTGCTTGGAGGGCCCATAATTATGCCAATCCCCACTTGACATTTTAGACCCTTCTGCCACTATCTCAAGCCATCCTAAGTTTCAGCATCACACTGCATCATCAAAATACTGTTAGACAGCTATCAAGTAGCATCATGAGGATTAGAGATGTGCAATACCCAGCTATAAATGACTATTACAGCTCTTACATCTTGTGCTTCGGACCATAGACCTGAAAGCAGATCTACTGAATCTGGGTGATAAAACTCAAATTCAGAGCTCACATTTTTCTTGCTTTTTATTTTTCTTTCTGTTCATAAACCAAGGTATAATTTTGCTGCTTACTAACAGATAAACATTCTGTTATACCAATTAACTTGTTTTATATGTTTAGCGGAATGCTTCATTAAAGTGTTCAACAAAAACAGTCCAACAGATGTAATTTAAATTCCATATGGAGAAACAGTATTTTTGTATTTTGCTGAGGCTAATTGCCACTGTATGTAATATATGAGCTACAATAAATATAAGCAAATACCTATAGGCCTAAATTCTGATCTTTATGTATGTACTTTATTGGTAACAATCTTGAGACAGACGTGGTAAAAGTATTAAGAGTGATGGATTCAGTGTATCTGTATACAGATGAGTCATTTCACTGGAAGTCACATGTGTGGATATATAAATCCCAAACACTCAAAATCTTTGCAGGTGTCAAGTTCCAGCAGGAAAACCTGAAGAGAATGGAATTATTATTATTATTATATTCTAATCCTGAAACTGTCAGTTAAGAAAAGCTGGTTTTGTTAGACATGAACAACTGAGAAAGCTTAACTTTCAAAGTTCCCTTTTTATGTCCCAGTACAATGGAAACACAAATGCTGATCAGATATATTTTTAGACTTTTTTAGTCTAGAATGTCATTTTTTTAAAAACTAAGCACTATTCAAATTGAAACTCTTGAACCTTTTGCTTAATTCGTTCTGGTAAATGAAATAATTTAACAATTCCTGCTGTGTATTTTCACTAAAAATTAGGGAAAACAATGCCCAGCTGCTAAGACAAATGGAAAATACTGACAATTTTAGTATAAAGAAATAGAAAAAAATCCTAACATATTTCTGCTGAATGCATTTCAACCAGCTGCAGTATGTCTCTTTTTTCCCTGAACAGGATGGACCATATTCTCAAAGTTGTCCAGCTCACAGGTGAATCAATAACAATCTTCCCACTTTTGATGGGAGATGGATCAGAACCAATGGGAAGTGCTATTTATGCAGTTTTAGGACTCTTACAATCCAGCAGAACAAAAACTAAAGCAGGAAATATGACTCAACACAATGAGAAAGATGTAAGTTCAGCCATATCCTTTGTGTTTTCTCCCCTATGACCTACCAGTGGTTCTTCGTGCACTGTTAGCTTCACAGCATGTCAAATTAGGTAAAGTCAAGGTCTCAACTTTGCCACCTTTTTTTTTTCACTTTTCCTGTCCATAAGTGGAATGAAGGTGAAGTTTCTGGGACCTTTGGGATAATGCTCTTGAAACAGCTTCATTTTTTTCTGCCTTTCTCTAACATAAATAACAAGTATCAGATACACTTTGTAATGAACATAAAGAAATGTTGGAGGGAAGAACCAGAAAACTTGTCTTTTATTTGTTAGTTCAGCGTAGTTTTCCTGCTTTGTCACTGTCTTTAATTTCCCCTCTAGCTCTATAAAAACTTCTAGCTGTCTCTTAAATTCATTTATAGTATGTGCTTCAGTGGGCTTACCTGACAACTTATTCCTCACGTTTATTACTTTTAGAATGAAATAGTTGTGCTTGAATACTGCTGCTGTTTCCACTTAAAGGGATATTGTCCACTTATCAGGCTTTGTTTTGGTTTAAATTGACTAATTTTTAAAACAGACTTTTTTACTGACATATCCCTCTTTAAACCTTACACCCAGGTCTCAGTATCTGTAATTGTATCTCTGCTCCACCAGTGATGTATAGTGCAGTGCTGAGGACAGGTTAGAGAGTCTCAGCTACCTCTCCTGAGCCAGTGCAGCCTTGTGCTCCTACAGTAGTGCACCTCCTGTAACTGTGCCTGGTCTTCCAAAGAGACAGTCAAAAAGACTGTCAAAAACTGCACTTCTGCTGTGGTGCTCTGGGTGTGACTTCATATCAGTGGAACAGCAGTGCTGTCCAGTCACCCAGCTGTCCAAGAGGAACTGACACACTGACCCCGTAAGTCTTTCAGCACTGGAAAAATTCATGGACCTTTGCAACACTCATTGAATCTTCTCCCTGCCACCCTTTCCTAAAGTAGTAACAGCAAGAGTGGATTTTTTATAAAAATAATCCACATGGGGAGCTTAAAATGTCAAAAACTGTAGCAAAACTGTCTTAGAAATTTCTGTAAGAACTGCTAGCTACATTTTTTCTCTAGGCATCTTTGGGAAAACAGGAAGTTATTTGTTAGTTTATTTATTCATGCTGAAAACACCAATGAAAAAAAGCCTTCTTGCTGAATGCCAGATGGAAACACTTTTTTCAAAAAAGAGGTTCTCAATTAGTCAGGTGCATTTTGAAATTATGAAATGCCATGTATATATTTTTACAATGCTGACAGGAAACTGGGGATGCGCATAGGAAAGTTATTAATTTTTTAAATATTTTAACTTATTTTTAACTCATTGAAAAGATATGGAAAATCTCCAGTGTATCTTCATCAAAATCTATCATTTGGAATAGCCAATTGCATGACATACAACCAGCTTACAGAAGAGAAAGGTGTAAAAATGAATCATTACTGGATAATACTTTCATCAAATGTATTCCTTCTAGGTTCTTCCTTTATCCTTCTTCTAAGGATGGCTGAGATGGCCAAACAGAGTAATAATTTTAAGGTTTTTAAGAGGTCTACGTCATAAATGGATATCTGCTCTTAGTAGAGGGCATTGTACTGATTCTTCTTAATTCTATTCTTGAGCAGCAGGTGTGGTGATCAGCCTCTCACTTCCAGAGTTTGTGACTATTCCATGTTTTCATTTACTGCAGGTAAGGCAATGATATGGAAATAACCTTGTTAAAATAAATTGGTTTAAAATAAAATGAAATGAAATTACAAATTATAGGATTTTGAGGGTGTATAATTCTATAGCCACTTTTACAGGTGAATTGTGGAATATTTATAATCTCACAAAATTGAATGGACATCACCAGCTAGACACAGATCACTCAAATAATAAAAAACAGATTATATATCCTGAAGCTAAATTCTGAACAATAAGTACACACCAGTATGCAAGTGTTTAAAATAAACTGGTATAAGAAGTGGTTTATATCTTCATTCTAGTGAAGTGCATGAGATTAACTTTCTGGTACATATTCCAAATCCTCTTTTTTTTGGAAATAATACTTTACAGTCCAACTCAGGTCATCACATAAAAGAGGAACTGGGCAGGTGGACAGATATACTGCTGCTGATACATGCAGGTACACTAGAAGACTCAAAAGGGCAGAAGGGGACACTAAATTCTTCTTAATATGCCCCTTCATTTTTATCTTTTCAAGCTAGAGCTGGTATGCATGGTTAATAATCTATTAATAATAAAGGGTAAGGGAAGAGAACACATCTGTTGCATAACTGTTCAAAATATGTCAGAAATATTCTTTATAACCTACATAGTTCAGAGAAAGAGAGAGAAGCTCTTCCAAAAATACACTGTGTTTACATGCTCTGCTTTTCCCTGAAGGAGCTATTTCTTTTCATTGACTTCGTCTCCTCTTAGTCTGAAGTAGCTGGGATGAACAGAGTGAATGTGCCCACCAGAGCTCCTGCACAAAATTCTTGGTTGCTACAGAGAGCTAACAGCTTTCAACAGGAACTAGCTTTGAAGTTTATTCTCTGGTATTTAAATTCAAGAAGTAAATATTTTAACAAAAAAGAAGTCATCTTTTAAAGGTTATTATTAAAAAATAACAGTTTTTTAAGACAACAGTTTTGTCAATTCTCAACATGATACTGCAAAATTCTAGAGCTCCTTTTTCTTATATATATATCATTATATGATTCCAATCTTTTTGAAAGATGAGAAAACACTTACTCCTTATGCTTAGACAACTGTAAGGAGAACAGTCTTTCACCATTGGGAAATGCATCTTTTAAAACTCTGTTTTCTGGGGAAAGTGTGAAGAAGTAAATTTCTCAAATTATTAAATGAGATTTATCCATTCATCCCAGCTAATGAGCTCTGGGCTAGATCCTAAATTTGGCTGACATTATATCGCACAAGGAGCCATGTTTCCCTCTACTGATGAGGGTTAAGCATGTTATAATCTTAAAATGGATGTCCTCAGGCACCATCTCTGCAGTGTGGGTTTCATCATCTTTTAGATGTTGTTGCCATGGAAAACTTTTATATTGCTCTAAGGACTCCTTCAAATATTCTTATGCTGTGTGTCATTCTGTCTTCGAACATATGGAGGGAAAACAACACTCTCTTGGTTAATTATGAAATTTATCCAAATTTTAGTGTCTAGTATGAATCTCAAATGTACAGTTGTCACACAATAATGAGATACTTAGTTTTGGAATGAATGCTTTTGGCGAAAAAACAAGTATTACTGCTGGATCTCAGGGCAGAATGTTTTCAGTATGACCATTCCATATGTGTTATTACCTGATAAAACATGTGATAATAGTTGAAATTATTTTACATATTTGTGTGTTAGCCATGAATATAGCATTTTTGTGTTTATAAGATACGATTATGTTGATTTCCTGTTTTCAATCTATCTGTGTCATACATTTATGAGTCTACTTTTTCTTTCTTTAGGGTTTTTGTTTTCTTTATTTTTTTATATCTCAAATAGCTCATGAATTGGCAATGTCATACAAATAAGGAGATTCAATTAGGCTGTAACAAAAATTAACCCTGATATTTTTTTCCTTTTCTGCTACCTTTTTTCTGAAGCAAAAGAGAAGCATTATTGGTTTATTTAAGTCTGTTATGTTGGCTTTTTTTGCTATTTACACATTTTTATGAGGCAATTCTAATCTAAAAATAATGATATGAAGAACTCTGAATCACTTTTTTATTTAACTGCCAATACAAAAGAGCATTTTGCCCCAGAATTAACAGTATTAAATCTAGTAAGTATAATCTTTCCTCATTGAGTTTTCCTCAATGTTTGAAGGACCTATAAAAGAAAAATACAGCATCATTTTTTTTCAGCTTATGAATCTACCAAGAGAACTAAGCTGTGATGAGCAACATATTTTTGATCATAAATACTCAGTGATTCTTGTTTTTAATCATCTTTATTCTTGATTGTTGCATCAGCCTCAGTGCTGACATTACTGATTTGCTGGGCTGTTAGGATTCAATTCAGCAAAGTGCTTGAGAAGTGCTCGTTTTAAACAGGGGAATAGATCAATCAAGTTACTTATATCTTTAGAATTTAAGTACAATAAAGTGCTTTTATGAATTCCCATTCAAAAGGAAGAGTTAGGATCAAAGGTCTCTTCACATCCTTCACATACCTGCATAGATGGTGTGTTTGTAACTGATTGTCAATCTCTTACTTGAATTTTTTCTCCCCGCTGAAGAGACTGAAGTTGTAAAAGAAATACAGTTAGAAAAGCAGGAATTTTTTTTTAATGCTGTATAGTTTTAGATGTCTATTGGCAACCAAGCATGCAAGATTATATCACCAGAAACATCAACTCGCAAAAAAGATCAAAAGGCTTCCTTGAATATTTAAATAAATTGGACTTAATTGTATTCTCCATAATATTATCTTTTAATATTAATATACACAGTGAAGACAGAACTGGTAAGCTGAGGCAACAAAAAAAATTTTGCATTTTGTTTATTTATCTTTTGAGGTTGATTCCTTATCAACATTTGTGTAGTAATATGTTTTCCATATAAATAAATGAGCATTCAAAACAGGCTAAGAAGCTTTTACAAGATTAGTTTTGATCCTGACAGTTTCTAACAATGCAGCCACATCTCATTCAGGAAATTGCAGCTACCACAGGCATTGAGCATCCAATCATTCTGAGAATTATCTTTTGAGATAAATAGGGAAACATCCTGGTGGGGCAATACTACGATCTTTACAACCACAACCAAATTGTTCATATTTGATGAATAATGGAACAAAATTATTCTCCAAACACAATGCAGGTATTATTAAAAGAGATAAAACCAAAATTAATTTTAACACTGCCATGGTTTATAATGTTTATAAAATTTCAAATCTGAACTTGCTGTAGCAAAATAGGTCACTATGGTTCTGTCCATCATTTAAAAGGAGGATGGCAGATACCTTGTACATAGATTGCATTTCCCAATCCAATCAACCTACATGTTGAAACAACATGACGAAGAATACATTGCCATAAAGATGTAAGCTTCTAATATCACTCAGTTTTTGCTGGTTTTGATTAATTAACCACACTGCAGTGAATCTCTAGAGAAAGTGTGAAACATTGTTTTTAAACATGCTGGTTTTTAGCATGTCTTTCAAAAAAATCCAAACAAAAAACCCCTTGCTATTGTATTATTTTGGAGGGTTTTGGAATTCGATTGATCATCTGAAGCCTAAAGTAATTCCAAAATGATATAATATTGCCATATCATCTATAATAATGAATTGTAAACATTTCTATTAAAGTACTTGTACCAGGTTCACTTATTAATCTGTTAATCTTTAAATCAACAAAACATACACAGTTCAATGGGGGGAAACAAACACTACACTTAAACTTCCAGTAAAAGGGAAATCATTGAATCAATTATAACTGGAGGGACAATTTCTATTTTTACAATTGTGACTTATGCTGTTCCAAAGAAGTGAGGAAATCCTTAATTTGGTTATAGGATTGCAGATAAACTAACGTGAATTAATGTGAGGGAAATACAGTTTTACCTTTTACTATTATTATTATTATTATTATTATTATTATTATTTTCACAAGGAGAGAGAGGTTTAATTTGCAAGGATTTCCTAGAGAAATACAGAATCAAACATCAAACATAATTTTTCCAAAATAGCCAGTTATCTTTAGATAATTAAACTTTAAATTCAACACATGCAGAAACACAGTTGGATGAGATAATTGCTGTCATTAGCTTCCAACTGGATCTATTCTATTCTAGTGAGATAAAGTTCCTGGAAAATCCACTTCAAGAAAATATTCACTGTAACTTCACTGTTTTTAAGAGCAGATTTTTCAGGCTGATTTTTGTTATGAAGAAACTTAAAAATTGTTTCATTTCTTCTTGACTATGAATAACAGCTTGAATTTGCACTTTTCCTAATTTTCCATCAATTTAAATAAAGCATTTGCCAATTCTAGGTGTACAAAAACAGTGGAATGAAGAACTGGGCCCCTTCATTGTGAGAATATATCTAAATAGAAGAGTTGCATGCTCAAAAAAATAGTGGACAAGGTATCTTGATAGACAGCATGAAGGAGGATAAAGAGTATTTTGCCATGGATGTGGTCAAATCAAAAAATTCTACAGCATGCAACAAGACAGAGAGGAGCATGTCTGCATCTGAAGGTCCTCAGAACATTTCTTATAGGGCTAAGCCTAAATTAATAAATAGAAAAAAAAAAAAACAAGCTACACACATTGAAAAACTCAACCTCATGTGCATTTTTCCCTTACTATAAACTATAGCTTTCAAATTGATTTAATTAAGAACTTTCATCATTTAGTCAGCCATACAATGCTCAAGAACTTTGCTACAAGATGGATGCCCATGCAACTAAATTTGCTCCTGTAGGCCGAATAAAGTTTGAATGCCTGCAGGAAATATTTCAATAAATTATGCTTACACATTACCTATGATACTATAAAGTAAATTAATACATTAATATTTTGATAGCTAGTGTATTCAATCCACTGTAGTTCCTACATTCAACTTTCCACACAACTATTGCACAATTCTTTACCCTGACATGAGGAGACTGATCAAAGGACTCCAGTATGTTTGGTCTGAATTAAGCACTGATTTCATTCAGACATCGTCTCACCTGCTTGTTTTCTATTCTATGTTGATCACAAATAGGTCCTAATATTCTATTTCCACATCTTTTATTGCAGCAGAGAGCAAGAGAATTTGCATTTGTTTAGCTTTACTCAGGAGGTTTTATGAATACACTAAATGCCATGAAATTGATTTTCATCAGAGGCTAATTTAAAATGGTTTTATTTTATAGGTTACTAATATTCAGAAGTTTCGTTATGCCGTTTATTTAATCAAAGAATCCTAGAATGGTCTGAATTGGAAGGGACTTTAAAGCTTATCTAGTTCCAAACACCCATGCTGTAGACAAGAATAATTTTCACTAGACTGAGGTGCCCCATCCAACCTGATCTTAAGCACTTCCAGGGATGGAGCATCCACAACTTCTCTGGACAACTGTTTCCAGTGCCTCACTACCTCCACAGTAAAGATTTTTTTCCCAATATCTTAACTAAAGCTATTATTTTTCAGTTTGAATCCATTCCCCTTTGTTCTGTTACTACATGTTCTTGTAAAAAGCCCCTCTCCATCTTCCTTGTAGGCTCCCTCCTGGTACTGGAAGGCTGCAGTTGGGTGACCCTAAAGCCTTCTCTTCTTCAGGCGGAAAAATCCCAATTCTTCCAGCCTTTCCTGACAGGAGAGGCGCTCCATCTGTCTACAGAATCACAGAATGGTCTGAGTTGCAAGGTACCCAGAAGGATCCTCAAGTCCAGCTCTTCAGTGGATGGCCCATACATTCACTGTATGGCAACAGTGAGTTGCAAGCAACCTTGGCATTATGAGCACCATGCTCTAGCCAGCTGAGCTAATCTAATCTGCTTGGTGGCCCTCCTCTGGTCTTGCTCCAACAGGTCAATATTCTTCCCCAGCAGGGAACTCCAGAGTTAGATGCAGCACTCCAGATGGGGTCTCACCACAGCAAAGTAGAGGCAGAATTATCTCCCTCATCCTGCTGGCCATGCTGATGCAGCCCAGGAGTGCACATTGCCAGGTTATGTCCAGCCTCTCATCCACCAGCACCCCCAAATCCTGCTCTTGATCTGTTCATCCACCGGCCTGTGTTGATACCTGAGGTAACAGGTATCAATAGGTATCAGGTGCAACACCTTGTACTTGGTCTTGTTAAGACCAAGTTAAGGCACATGAGATTCCCACTTCTCAAGCTGGTCCAGGTATCCTGTCCCTGGCGTGTATCCTGTCCTTCAGGCATGTTCACCGCCCCATTCAGCTTGGAGTCATCTCGAATGTGCTGAGGATGCACTCAATGTCTTCATCTATGTCATTAATGTCAATATTAAATAACACTGGACCCATTAGGGACCTCAAGGGACATCATATGTCACTGTTGGCCATTGGAATTCTGACCCATTGACCACTGGGTACAGCTGTCCAGCCACTTTCTTATCCACCTAACAGTCAATGAATGTTTCTTATTAATTTCTTTGCAGAAGCTGCAGTGCAGAATTTTCCCACTTGTTCTGACCTGGTTTTTATTATTCCCATACTTACAGAAAAATGTGCATTGTGCATAAATCTAAATGTATTTGTTCAAGTCTCTGAGTCAGATGTTTACTCATTATCCAGCTCAAATAAAGTCTATTGAATACCATCAGAACAAGGTGATAAACTTTATTTTTTTTAATATAATATTTGATGAATAGGTTTACCAGTGTTCAACCTGATCTGATGTGACTTGTTAAAAAATCAAGTGTTAAATTTTGTGTTACAGATCTAAGGAAGAAAGGTTCTTTTTTAACATTGTCATGCTTATACTTCAGGTTCCAAGTGTAATCTGATATATTTGAATTCCTCAGTAATGAAGCAGACTAGAGAAAGAAAGAAACAAAATATTTATTTGCAAATTCAGGAAAGTTTCTGAGATTGTCCACACTCCAATGTCTGCTCTCACATCTCTTGTGCTCATCCATTCCAGTTTATGAGCTTGGTATCTGAAGACCCAACCAACATGGTTAAAATTCTTTCATTATATTGCCCAATGAGCTTGAATAAGTAAGGAAGTGCAGGAAATCTCTGATGGAGTAACTCCTTTCATAAGTAAATGGCCATGTGAGGGATCTAAGATGTGATAGCTCTTGATCTTCTCTACTGAATTTCTTCTCTCTTCCCTTTTCTCTGTCTCCTATCAACTGCCCCAAAGATAATCTCTTCTTGCTAGTAGCCACATGGGAAAGAGGAGAGTGTGGCTGGAGTTTCTTCATTAGCATAACCAGTGTAGTAACTCTGAGTAGCCTCTCTCCTCCAGATCAGGCAATACCTGCTCATGCTTATGAGCCAAGATACTTCTCTGCAGATACATGCAAGTTATTTCTGGTCCTAAAGAAAATGGTAGTACTGTACTTGGTTTTATATGCTGAAGTTAATTCAGACATGCCTTTATGGGGCTGAATTACTTTATATAAACACATTCTTAATTTTACATCCAAAATGTTACACAGCCTATTGGTTTACTGACACCTGGGCAAGAAAAGTTATTCAGCTCAAAGAACATTGACAAAAACCAGCCTTTTCATCAATGAGCCACTTTTGCTTAGACAATGGCTTTGTTGGATTTTTCAGGCCAGATGAAGAAATACTAAAACATTATAAGAAGCCTATGTTCCTGGACTTTCCATGAAAACATAACCAGGAAGAAAAAAAACAAAAAAAAAAAAAAAAAAAAAAAAAAAAAAAAAAAAAAAAAAAAAAAAAAACCAAAAACCAAACAAACAAAAAAAATAAAAAACACAAACAGAAGGGAAGGAGGAAGGTGAAAATAACCTTTGAGATTAGAAATAGCCTATCTTCCACCTGTTCTTCATGAGACTGTTTTCACGTTTTAGAATTTCAGTAGGAAAGGAAAAAAATATATTCATGAAAATCACTTCTTTGATCTGTGTGTGAAAGAAAAGTTTTCATCCTGCTTAATGCTGAGGATGGCTGAGAATTTAACCCTTTAATTTCTAGGAGAAACCAATACTTGAGATTTAGTTGAGTCTCAACACTTCATCTTTCAAGATCAAAGGATAGTGCTTAGCATTTTTAATCATGCACAGCCACTAGCTGCTGCTCTGCAAGTTATCACAGTGATATTTTTCTAAAAAAACCCTTATTTACTCATTTTTATGGAAGCATAAAATGAATGAAATTTTAGGACCAATGATTTACACATATAAGTTAGAAAAGGAAAACAAACCCCAAACCAGAAATAATAATTTTTAAGCTCAATAAAATTAACTGGAAGTGCTGGACACAGTTGTCTATCATGTAAAGGTCTCGATGCAGATCCCTATATTAGAAAGTATTTCAGGAAGTTTTCAGTAGTATTTCACTAAACATGAATAAAATGTTAATAGATCTGTTCTCACTTGCTACCATTAATGGAGCACCAATTAATCCTCTTTTTGAAATCTTCAGATCAGTGTATCTTAAAGTTATACCTGACTTTGAAATATTTCCACTTCTTTTTATAGTCAACAGTATCTTCCAGAGCTGAGCTAAAATTAGAGAGAAGAGGAGGACAGAAGCAGACATGATTTCCTGATCCAAGGTTTCCCTGATTCCAGTTACTGTTTATTTAGGGGAAATGAGGGTAGACAAGTGTACAGGGTGAAGGTGCCCTGGTGCTGACCTCAGCAGGGGCTGCAGGGAGTGTCTGTGAGGAGAGGCTCGGGCTGCCCCATGCAGGACACAGATGGTACCAGCTGCTCCAACCCACCCATCACAGGGCACAGCTGAGGTGGGGGAACACCTCAGGGGAAATGTATTTAAGGAGGAAAAGAAGATAAACACCAAAAAACTGGACTTGTGAGAGAGAAAAGTGAGACTATGTGACAGCAACAACTCTACAGACACCAAGGTCATTAAAGAAGAAAAGTATTGAGGTGCTTCAGGAGCTGGAGCAGATTACCCTGCAACATCTGGAAATGACCATGGTAGAGCAGTCTATCCTCCTCTAGCTCATGGAGGTCTCTGTGGAGCAGATATCCACCAAGAGCTATGGAGGACCTCTCCTTGAAGCAGGTGGATGTGCCCTGAAGGAAGCTGATGACCATGAAGAGGAGCACACATTGGAACGGGGGAAAGGTGTGAGAGGAGCAGTGGCAGAGAGCAGCTGTTATGGACTGATCACATCACCCCCTTCCATCTCCCTGCACAACTCAGGGCAGGGGAAGTAGAGGAGGCAAGGGTGAATGACTGAAGTTGAGGCTGGGATGTTTCTCACCATCCCACTGTACTTTTAATTGGTAAAAAATTAAAATAATCTTCCCATAGTCAAGTCTGTTCTGCTCATGATGGCAATTCATGAGTGATTTTCCTGTCTTATCTTGACCCATAAAGATTCTCCATCTTTTTTTTCTCCCTCTGTTCAGCTGAGAAGGGGGAGTGAGAGTGGCTATGTGACAGTCAGGTAGCCATATCAACTCACCTTGAGAAATGGCTTAGCATATCTGAGTTTACAGAAATGTTCTTGGTATTATTTCAGAAGTCTTTCTTACATAACTGTATATATTTCCACTCAAAATAGCCAACAACTTTTGGCAACACATGATTTTTTCTCTAGGATAAAAGGTAATTTTTAATAACCTCTGTTTACTTCATTTAAATAAAAATAATATTTATTTCTAATATATTATCCTAGATAGTAGCTAGTCCTGCACTCTCCTCTTTTATGTAATATTGAATCTAAGTTTTGGCTTTAATGAAGGGGACTTTAAGGGACTATAGCAAAGTCTTCTTTCATAATGAGAATGTTGGCAAGAGTTATTCCTTTTTTTTAGTCTCATCTTTTAGAGTCCTCTACCTTAAATTGTGTTATGAAATTTTAATCAGACCAATGGGACAATGCCATATGAACTGACTTTGCAGTTTAGCAAGACTGCAGTGATTTCTAAAGACATTAAAGGTAAGGGGTGTCCTCTCCCTTTTATATGTTATAACTTCATACAGAGGACTGAAAAAGTTCCAACTATAGTATCATGAGAGAAATGATGCTGTCTTAGCATATTTTGGCTGAAGTGCTGCTACTTGTGTGAATGAAGCAGTTGGGACAATTGATTGTGATACTTTCACATGTTGAGCAAGTACTTACACAGTGTTGCTGCTCATACAGGCGGCTGTGATTGCAATAACTCCATCTTTGTCCTGAATCATAGGTGTGAAGGTGAAATTTTTGAACAGTCAGCCTGATAAAAATTGAAAGAAAAATACAATGTCATGAAACACTGATGAGAAATACAGCCAAGGAAGAATGAACTTGATTTCAGAAGATAGATATCTGAGGATGCAGATAAGCAGCCACTGACATTTTTATTATGCCACTGGCCTTTCATTAGCCTTACTGCTATTGAAAGAAAGGCTATGAGTTACTGAAAATCATACTTATGTGCCCATTTAGGCAGCAAAGTATTTTAGTCTGGGTCAGATGCTGTAATTGTAAAAGCAGCATGATCTCTGGTTGCACATCATCAGTAAATAGTCTGCACAGTAGTAAATTAAATCAGAGTTGGTATCTAGACATATATGTTTCTGTGTAAATCACAGAAACTACAATGTGTATGGGAAGAGTAGTGCACCTCTTAATCAGGCTTCTTGATGGTAAAAAATATATCAAAAAACCCAAAGCATTTCTTCTTACCACACCTCTGTATCATCTCTACAATGTTTAATAACTCTTGTGGGAGAACAAAAAGGAGGTGAAAAAAAGTGTTAAAAGCTACAATCTGTTCATTAATTAGTGCAAAATATTTTGATTTCCTGTTAAAACATATTTTTCAATGTGTTGAAATGTGTCCAGTTTTGAATCTAGGAATTTGGTATTGCAGTTTGAATTACTCATTAGTGGAGCAGATTATAAGGCTTAGGAAAATGAGTAACAGGGTTAAAAGAAGAAAAAGGGAAAAGGTCAAAGTGTTTTGAATGCAGCTCTATAATCTGTTAAAGATACATATTCATGTTTCAAATTTTTGAAAATTCACTAACCACAGATTTTGTCTGTACTTATAGTAAAGGTAAAAAAAAATAGTAAGGGGAAAAAAAAACAGAGCAAGAGAAAAGACAAAGAAAACTACCAAAATTTTCAAATTATCCCATGTGTTACTTTATCTTAAATACCCGTAAGAGCTTATTTTTCTCTTCTTTCAAGTTTTTATCAGAGTTTGTTAGTTTACATCACTGGAGAGTTTATAAACTAAATCAGTAGTTACTACCAGTAAAAATTTCTTTCTAGTAACCAAAAGCTTCACTTTCAGCAAAAAAGTACAGTCATTCAAAGAAAAAAATTTAACAGGTATCTCATTATTTATGGAGCAAAGAAGCTTCATAAGTATTAAATGTATTTTGATTATTCAATAATCTGTAGCAACTACTTGATAACTATTGAAGAAGATATCATACACATAAAATCAGATGTGGTTCATGGCTACAATCACCTGTTACCTAATGTCCTGAAAGTTCGAGAGATACTTATCCCATTTTCCTCTTAGTTTATGACTTTTTGTAACAGGTAGTGTACACAAGAATAAGAATCCAATGCTTTCCATAGAAACTGGTTTTCAGCAGAACAGATAAAATTAAAGCACTCTTGCTACAATGCTTGATATGTAGAGATTTAAAACTATTATTCATGAATTCAATTCAACATAGTATTCAGTTTTTGTGACTCCAGTGCAGAAAAAGATAGTCCACCTTTTATATTACAATTCAAAGTTGCCACAAATAGTGTTCTGGCCACAGTATGCTATGTTTTCTCTGGAGATATTTATAATTCTTGTTTTGTCTAAGGACTTTATTGAGATCAGTATATATTCACCATCACTGCAATGCTTGTATTTTGTGATTTTTTTTTTTTTTTCTGTCCAGTTCATGCAGCAAGGGAATGAAAACTATTAATGTGGTTTCAATTTTTTTTTTTCTCCAGCTAGAAGCCTTAGATTTTCAACAGCATTTTATTTGGTAGCAGAAGATTAAAAAAGTGATGAACTGTAGGTTTTCCATGGCACTCAGTGTCATAGCTGAAATGACTTTGTCAGGCTAGCAACTTGCATTGGTAGTATTCTTTTTCATGGGCCATGTTTTGACAGATAATATTCCACAATACAGTAAAAAACTGCAACCCCTGTCAAATTTAGATTTACTTCTTACACTAAGAACTCATGGTTTTTATACAAGTAGAACACATAGGAATTTCTAGCATCAGCTTTTTTATGTGTTACTTTGTTTTTTTCATTATGTTTGACGTTGTGAGACAGATGATTGCTATTGATGGCCAGCCAAATTCTTAGGAGAGTAAAACTTCAGTGAAATATAAAATATGCAACAAGTTCATAGAAACTTGAAATGACCTTACTTATGTTGGTAAATTATCCCAGAGATAATTTACTATCTCCAACCAAGTGCAGAATATACACAATACATCTGCAGAAAACTTTCAGAACAATGAAGATTCTTCATCACTATAATAGACCTTAACTGGAAAAAACCTCACATAATTTAAAACATTTGAGATGACTTGTTAGAAATTATTTAATATGAAATAATTGAAATGGTTTGAATAAAATTTTGCTTTATACCTACATGCATATTTATTTTTCTGTGTGATGTACTAATTCTTTTAATGTAATTTAGAATTTAGAATTAGAACGTAAAATTAGGTATAGGTTTGTACTCACTATGTTTATGACCTTTAATTGTAAATATCAGTTGTTTCCTATGAAGGAAGTGAAGTACTTTATTTAGTCAAAAAAAAGAAAACAGTATTCTGAAGGAAAGCTATTCAAAAGAGTACTCAACAAATTAGAGAAGTGGATATAAAGAAAAAAACATGAAGTTCAGGAAAGGAAAATGGCAGTCTTGCACTTGGGATAGAATTAGGCAGCAAAAGGAAAAGGTGGTAATTGAAAAAAACAGAAAGAAGCTTTGCAGCAAAGTACTCAGTTTCCTGATGGACATCCTGTTGATCATGAGTCACCAGTGCACCCATGCGGGGTGAAGATAAAATATGTTTGGTCTGCATAAATAAAAACTAAGCTTGACAGATAGAATGATGGGGTTACTCAAATCTGTCCATTATGTATGAGACCAAATCTACAGTCCTGTGTCTAGTTTGGGGATTTGAATTTCCAGAAAGATATTGGAAGACTGGAGAAAGTTCTAAGAGTTGGTGCTGAGTGACAGGCTGGAGCTCAGAGGAATGAGGTGAGGTTACAGAACAGTTTGTTCAGCCTGAGGAAGGTGATCAGGAAGAAATTTCCATGTTTAATTATGTAATCATAGAATCATTGAACAGTCTAGGTTGGAAGGGACCTTAAAGACCATCTAGTTCCAATCCCCCTGCTTTGGGTAGGCACATCTTTCATTAGACCAGGTTGGTCAGAACTTCATCCAGCCTGACTGTAAACACTTTCAGGGATGGAACACTCACAACTTCTCTGGGCTACCTCTTCCAGTGTTTCACTGCCTCCACAGTAAAGATTTTTTTCATAATCTCTAACCTAAACTTGCTCTCTTTCAGTTTGGATTCATTCTCCCTACTCCTGTCACTACATGCTCTTGTAAAAAGTCCCTCTCCATCTTCCTTGTAGGCTCCCTTCAGGTGGTAGAAAGCTGCAATTGGGTGACCCCAATGCCTTCTCTTCTTCAGGCAGAAAAATCCCAATTCTTCCAGTCTTCCCTCATAGGAGAGGTGCTCCATCCGTTTACAGAATCATCTCTTTGGCCCTCCTCTGGACTCAGTCCAACAGGTCCATGTCCTTCTGGTACTGGGATCCCCAGAGTTGGATGCAGTACTCAAAGTGGGAGCTCACCAGAGAACAGCTGGGTGTTGAGAAATCAGACTCAGGCTTTTTTTAAGGTGAACAGTGTGAGGAATAGAGACAGTGGAGAGGAGTTTCAATAAAAAAAAAAAATCTAATTAGAATTGAAGAAAAACATTTCCAGCACAAATGTGAGCAAGCATGGGAGCAGTTTTCAGAGAGAAGCAGTGAATTTTCTGTCTCTAGAGATGTATGAAACTAAACTGGCCTTGAACAAAATGGTACTACTTCAAATTTGATTTTGCTTTGTGTAAGACATTGTGCTAGGTAACTTCCAACTTCTAACTTGCATCCTTCTGTGAGTCTGCAATATCTAGACAGGGCTATCATGGTTTGGTAAAGGAAATGAAACATTCCTGAAACATTTGTTCACTGGTATCTTACATAGGCTCTCCTAGTGTCTTTAAAATAGAGTTGGAGATCTTTGTACATCTATATAAAGATGCCAACACTATTAAGTGATGTATTTTATGGACAATATGTACACTGAAGCAACATGGAACTTAAACTGGAATAAATATTGCAATCATAATTTGGATAATACTTTTATTTTACCTTTAGAGCTGTGCTCAGTGTTCTATTCAATCGAGACTGTATTCAAGTATCTGACCTCCATTTGTCTTTAAATACTTATGGAAGAAAGGAAAAATAATCAATTTTCAGTAGATGTAGTAGTAATTACAGATAATTTACCTGTTAAAGCCTCAGTGGTAGTCACAGATTTCTGGAGTTCAGGGCTCCCTAGTGCATAAGGTAGTGGGCACTGCTACAGTAACCAGGAATGTTTTGGATTTTTTTGTCACGTATCTAGCAACAATGTGAAGAACTGTAAAAATAATGTATGTAAAAAAATAACACAATTTTTTTAGTGATACTGCTGAAAGTGATCCAGAAAAAGATCTTCAGTTTTTAAATGTTACTCCTGCTTCATTTAATTTAAATATTTATGATCTGGTGAAGATATGTAGTGGATGAAATTATTTGCAGGCATGTTCTTACACTCAAAGTCATGTTACAGGCCATAGTCTCATTAATAATGCAGTTAAATTGTGGGGGTTGTTTTTTAAAGTCTTCCTAGTATCTATGCATTTTCTCTGATGTCATGATTATCTTTGCAGCATCCCTCTGGGTCCTAAGGTTGATGCTTCAGCCCTTCTCAAGAAGTATGAGAGATGGGGTCACAGTTACTTGTCAGCATGTGCAGGTGTCTGCCAAGAGAAGTGTGACATTGATGTTTTCTTTCTCTTCAGGCTTGGGCTCTGTCTGGTGCTATATTTATAGGTTTCCCTGTCACATTCTACTTACTTCTCCTGTGCTGCCAGCTGCAGCCTGGCAGTGGGCCCTATCATCCCAAAGGGACTCCAGGCACACAAAGACCTGTGTTTTTTCATACAGTGACTGCTGCAGGAAGGGGTGTCACCTCTCTGTTAACCTTAGAGCTGAAGCTGGAACAGGGGAAGCAGAAGTAACTGGCTCTGTTGCAGGGCTTAAAACAATGACACCCAGCTCTGTCTGGGCTATTTTCTACTTCTGTGCTTGCTGAGAGGATGTGTGAATTTGATATATGTTGGATATCGTAAGAATCACATGCTTGGCTTTAATACCATGCAAAAATATGACTTGAAAGATGAAATAAAGAATTTCTTTTATCAGTGAGCTAGGCAAATTAGTAAGAATTCTGGAATACAGGATTACAAATACTCAGTGCTGTTGAAAAGTTAAAGAAATAGTTTGAAATAAAGTTACCATAGAGGGAAGTACAAAATATTACATCTGGGTAGGAATACTAATCAGTGTATATGTATATAAATAGTGGGCTAAATCAAATTTCATCGCAGAATGTGACTAAAGAATTGCAGTGGACCACAAAAAATGTCATCCCAAAGAATAAGGTGTGAATAGCCTCAGGTGTCTGTCTGTTCTATCTCTGATTCATTACAAAGAATATTCTGTGTCATCCTTGACCAGTGTTTGTCTAGTTTGTTCACAAGGACTTTGAGCAGTAAAGGCTGCCTAAGGTCTTTGGGGAATCTACTCTTATGCTTTATTCTCCTGCTTTTTATCTAATGTTTGAACTTTTTCTTTTACTGCAATATAATCTCATTCTTTTCCTTTTCTATTGTGTGCATAGAAAACATGGTTTTCTTTTTCATTTTGTAACCTGTTATGAACATATAGACAAAACATACCTTTCCTCTTTAGGCATGAGGCCTATAGCCATGGGATATGTGGTGAAAGGATTACTGTGATAGGCTGCTGGTAGGGATAATAGGTTATCAGGCAGAGGATGACCCTTACTGCTACAATCAGCACTGGGGGAGTGATACTGAGGTGCCAGATGCCTGATCCAAGGTCTTAGTGATCTTGCCCTTTAGTTACTAAGAGAGATATTAACTCAAGAGCCCTCATTTACATGTGAAGTGGCTGCATTTCCCTCTTCCCCTCCCCCTCTTTGTGAGGGCAGCAACAAGTTATTTGGCTACAGTCTTACCTCCACTTCTCCCAAAATATAATTTTGTCATTTGTAATACTCCATGGAAGAATACAGGGACACCTCTTTGGTAAGATTTGCACCTCTAGCTGCATTGAATGATACCCAGGTGAATGTAAGCTTGATTGATGGCAAAATTACCCTGATTGAATTGCTACATTTATGAATGGCAATTCTGAATTTGTATCTCTGTAGTTTCAACAGACCGTGAATCTGTTATTGTAAAAGTTCTTGTTGAACATGCCTAGTCTTGCAATGCCAAAATGGCTACAAACAGAAATTAAGCCCAGCTACAGCTGATATCTCAGGAGTCAGACACAGTTATTAATAAGCCCAGGGAGTCACAAGGAAAGTGAAGTGATGTCATGATTATCTTTGCAACATCCCTTTTGCAACATCCCCAAGTTATATTGCCTTATAAATTGAAAACCAAGCCTCACAGTCTCAAAGATGGGGAATGATGAATTTTGCTTAGTTTCTTTGGGCCTACAATTTTACAGAAGAGCTTGGGTAGGATGTGCTACTGGCAGTGGAAAGACCTCAAAGACATTTGGCAGAGATGAGAAATTAACAAAGCCAGCCCAGCAACTGTGCTGAAATCAGCCCAAACTAGGTAAAGGTAATTCCAGCAGGAAAATCTCCAAGGAGGAGATTGCAACACACAACCCACCAACTCAAGAAATCATACAGCTCAAAAGAAGAGAAAGACTGAGTATGTGGACTAGTTAGCATGAGAAGCAAGAGAATCGTTTAAGCGAGAGAAGGTAGAATACTAATTAAGACAAGAACTATGTAACTTGTAGCAAATGAACCATACTAATTTTGTGTATTAAAATGCATAAATAGTGTACATTTTTGAAAATCGGTGTGCTGACTTAGTGGATTTACTACCTAGCACCCATCTTCATATACTATAAATAAACAAAGACGTCTGCTCTGTGTGTGAGATTGGTTTATTGCACACTGGGTGACAAATCCCATTTTTAGGCACACACACCCAGCCCTTCTAATCTCTAAGGTCCACCTAGAAAACAAGGGTGTCCTTCCAAATTTCTATACTCTAAACTTGCAAGTCTTTTTTGCAAGATAGCAAATAGCAAGTTTTTTGGTCTCTCTGTACTAATGAAGATGCTGTCTAACAGTTTGAGCTGCTTCAGATAATCATTACCAAAGCAGTCTTGGTCTTGAGATCATTGGTTTTCTATGAGGAAGTTAGGGGCTAATAAATTTAGCAGTATTCAGATTATGCTACAATTTGACTATGGGAACATCCAAGGCTGGTTTTGCAATGGAATTCTGTAGAGACTTTTCCAACACCCATCTGCAAGCTTGTATGTTGGAACCTGTCCATGGCTTTGCAAAGGAAATGGTACCTACCTTTACTGTAGAAAGGTATGATATGTACCTGACTGGAGGTAAAGTGGTGTTACAATAAAGTGTTGTATAATTCTGGGCATAGCCAAAAAACCCAAATTGCTCTGTCAACTGATCAGATCCCAGATATGATCACTGTAACTCAATAACCTCTAATGTTTAATTAATGCCACCATCCCTAGCTTCGATTTTATGGCTGGCATAGGTCAGGTACTGTTCTCAATAGGCAATCTGGATATAACATCCCTAGTATGAAATTTTAGGAATTAAATAGTGTGGCTATTGAGACTGTTTACTTCAGGGTCATAGAGTAAGCTCTGGGTCTTATTTGACTCTTTGTAATGCGGTCCTGCCTTTTTACCCTACTTACATCTGGGGACCACACTTCAAACATATGTTGGATTAGTTAGAGCAGAAAATTGTGTTCTAGGAAATGTGTCCTAAACAAAATATTGAAAGAGCTAGTATTATATGACAGGAAGTAGAAAAGATTTCAGAAGCATACAATAATAGCATTCTATGAAATACTGTGGCAAAGAAGCAAATAAATAATTACACTCTACACTATGAACAAGACAAGAAATAACAGGCCTATTTTGCAGGAAAGATTAAGCCTGAGCGTAAATAAAGGCTTCCTGATGGGGAGAGAGCTAAGCACCAAGTGAGGCAGTCTATGAAAATAGGATAGCTAAAGATTTTTAGAAATACATTAGAAAAAAAATAATGTTCAATTCAAGTAGAATTAGAATAGAATATCCTGGATTGGAGGAGACTCATTAAGGGTCATCAAATCCAATTGCTGACTGCACATAAGGCAACATAAAAGTTCAACTATATGTATAAGAACATTGTCTTTACACTTGTTGAACATGGAGAGGTCATAACCACTTCCCTGGGGAACTTGTTCCAGTGCTTGATCACCCTCTCTGTATAAAACTTTTCCCTAATATCCAACCTGAACTTCCCCTGGGGCAGCTTTACACCATTTATACCATTACCATGTGTTCTATGACAAGACACTAGAGAGAAAAGATAGACACAAAATCGCAGAATATTCTGAGTTGGAAGGGATTCACAAGGATCATTGAGTTCAACTCCTAAGTGAATGGCCCATAGAGGACTCAAACCCACAAATCTGGCATTATTAACACCCCCTTCTCTGTCCTGTCTTATAAGAAAGTTGTAGACAGCAATGAGGTCACTCCTCAGAAACTGAGCAAAGAGTATTCTTAGACACTTCTCATAAGTCATGCCTCTAGTACTTTCACCATCTCTGTTGTCCTCCTTTGGACACATCCTAATATTTTTATGTTCTTCTTATATTGTGGAGCTCAAAACTCTTCACATTACTTGAGGTGAGACTGTACCAATACAGTCCTGGTTTGACAAGGCAGTGAGTTTTTTGGGAAGTTGTAGTCAAACTAATCAGTGGTCAGATTTGAATATTGGCACCTGGTGTGGCCACTGAAGACATGGATACGCTTCTGAGAACACAGGGGTTGAAAGTAGAGCACTTCCAGGGGAACTCTCTCTTGGTTTTGGGTTGGGTGAAGAAGTCAAGCCTCCCCTGCCCAGCCCGTGGCTGGGTGGCGGAGGGGGAAGCCATGCGGCCTGGGCTGAGGTAGGCTGGAGCTCCTGCAGGACAGAGGGGTGGAGGGACACCGAGATCTCCCACCTGGGAGAGAGAGAGAGGGAGAGAGAGCCTGTGTCAGCTTGAAATTTGATATCATGTGCTGGCAGCACATGATGTCTAGTGGGGCAATCACTTCCTTTGACCATTTATCTATGCTGTGCTTAATGCTCCCAAGGACACTGTCAGTACTTTTAGCTGCTGAGGCACACCATTGTTTCATTTTGAGCTTAACTGAACATTATTTGACATAGCAGATGGAGAAGGTCCCCCTTTATGGCCTCTTCTAGCCCTGTTTTCTATGGTACTACTGCCACACCTGTGAATGATACCAGGAATGATGCTGTTATGACCCACTGATAAGGGACATGATATTCATTATAAATTCTCCTTAGGCTGAAAATGTCACTAGACGTCAGGGAAGGTTTGTGCTTTTATTGTACAGTTGCCTTAACTTTGGCAATCAGCCCACTATTTAGACTTAAAATGTGTTGGCTAATGAACTCAAATTTTGCTTCTCAAAAGTGGTGGCTGACAAGCTCTTACTTTTTTACAGCTCTTAAATTCTTAGAGTACACTTCAGTAAACTCCCAGCTCCCACAATATATGTCTCAAAGGTGCTGGGTCAAAAGGTGCTGGCTTAAAAATCACACCACACCTCCTCAAGCTCCCCACTCCCACAAACCTCAGTAAGGAGTATGGGGTAGAATATGACAGACGTGATTTGCCCAGACAGTAGAGAAAGCAGTAGAGACATAAAGGTGGAAAAGAGAGAAAGATGACAAAGACCACCTGTCCTCAAATCCCACATTCATCTTGCAATGTGGATGGTCCAGACCTGGATTAGTAAAACAAAGAATGTGAAAGAGAGGCAAAAGAGACAGAGGGGGACTGATCTGCTTCATTTATTAAAGTTAATCTGGTGAAAGCCACTTATATAAACAAGACTTTTTGGGCCATTTCATTCATGCATGTTCAGCCAGCCCTTTTGAGCTTTCCTCCAGGAAGCCAATCTGAGGTGGGGCACAACTGAGCATAAGTCTCCAGGTGAAACAAGAAGTTGGCTCAAAATAACACTGCTGCACCTTTGTGGGACCATCTCTTCTACGTTCGAGGTAAAACCTGGTTCTCTACAGACACCAGCCTCCATCTCTTCTATGTTTGAGACAAAACCTGGTTCTCTACAGACACCAGCCTCTGAGATGAGCCTATGCATTGCATGAGAGATTACTGGTTGGATGGAGCTAAAATGATGCTGGAGATCCTGCTAACAATTCAGTGCTATGCTGCTTCAATACTCCAGCTTGTCCTCTGGATCTGACAGTATCCCTAGTGCAGATTTAAGCCTGTATGGGATGATCAGGTTATATCTGTGTGATAAACCAGTCTTACAGTAGAATTTAAAACATATAAACAAAGGGATTTGCGAGATAATAGCTAAGAAAATATTTAACAAATGTTTAGAACTAAGAGAGAAGGTATGGAGGACTGACAAACCTGTAATTAATGTTGCTGAGACTGGAACAGGGAGAGATATGGTAATCCAGCATGTTATCCAAGGTTCAAGTCAGGAGAGAACTTGAAAACCTGTAACAGAACCTTAAAGTAAATGTAAATAAAATATTAATTTGGAGAAATTTTCAAGTATTTTTGAGATAAAAAATATTTCTTATATTGCTATATAGGTGGCAGTCTAGGCTAGTGGTTTTAAAAATTGCAAAGAGTAGCTTGTTTTTATGTAGGTCTACAGTAAAAAAAATGCTTTAAATAATTTCTCCCTTTTTTTTTTTTTTTCCAGAATGGAGAACAGCCTGTCACACTCTGGCACTAGACTAAAAAAAATGGGAAAGTGGATTTTTCCCAGCTTTGTGAAAAACTAAATATACACCCCCATTTTAAGGCAATGACTAATCCTGAGGGAAGCAAGGCAGTCTAACCTATTTAAGGTTTTCATCTGAAAACCATGGATTTTAATGAAAATTCTTCAATTAAAAATAAAGTGAAGTTTTTAACATTCCGAACAAATATAAATCTGACTATCTGACTTTCTTTGTCTAAAAGGTTTTTTACTGATTTGGTGAAGTCACTGAAGCTACTTAGAAATGATGTATGAAATGAAAGCTTACTGTCCAAAGCACAGAGAGAATACAGACACCACTTTTCAATCACTGCTTCCATAAGCTTTATAATTTACTATACTGTAGGGGGTTTGGGTTTTGTTTATTTTTTCTCTATTCTGTAAAGTAGCTACAAAACAACACTAAGAAAAGTCAGAAAAAAATATACAAGGAAAGCTAATTTTTAAAGAAAGCTTGATTTTGCATTCTTACATAATTTTCCCATCATTTTTCTGAGGAACTAGATCTGTTTAAAACAATTTCATATTTTTTTTTTTTTACTAAGAGAAGTTACACCAAATTATACATGTACTTCTTCTACAGTCTCTAAGAATAATGCCTATTAGTTACATCCCATAAAAATGTTAGAAAATGGAAAGTCTACATGGCAGTATGAAATAGCATTTTTAAATTAATTTAACCAACAAAATACATCATTTTGAAAACAGAGGTTTTGCCTTGGGGATAAATTAAGTGCACCCTTTTTGATCAAGAGTAATGTGAAACTCCCATTTTTAATTATATAAAGTACATGATTAAATTAATTTCTAAAAAAGTTTGTATTGCACAGGTATTTACACATGTTGCTGAAATACATCCATAATCCGGATCCAGAGAACATTATCCACACCACTAAAATATATACAGCAATATTTGAAGGTGACAATACTTGATACAGTTTTTGGTGTTTTCTTGTTACTGATTGCATGGTTTAACCGCAGCCAGCAGCCAAGCCCCACACAGCCACTCACTCACACACCAGCAGGACTGGGGAGAGAATCGGAAGGGTAAAAGCTGGAAAACTTGTGGGTTGAGACAAAAACTGTTTACTAGGGAAAGCAAAACCTGTGCACACAAGCAAAGCAAAACCAGGAAAGAGTTCAGTGCTGCCCAAGGGCAGGCAGGTGTTCAGCCATCCCCAGGAGAGCCGGGCCCCATCACAGGTAACAGTGATTTGGGAAGACAAACACCCTCACTCCAAACATTTCCCCTTTCTCCTCCTAACCTCCACTTTACACACTGAGCATGATGACATATCATCTGGAATATCCCTCAGGTCAGTTTGGGTCACCTGTCCAGGCTGTGTCTCCTCCCAGTCTCCCTTACACCCCCAACTTTGTCATCAGCCTGGCCACACAAAAAGCAGAACACACCTTGGCTCTGTGTAAGCCCTGCCCAGCAATAACAAAAACCACCTCTTTATTACCAACCCTGTGCTCAGCACATATCCAGAACAGCCCCATGCCAGCCATTGGGAAGAAAATTAACTCTACCCAACCTAAGCAGATCACAGTATAATTTTTTGGGTAATTGTACATACTGATGAAAGGACTATGTATTCAGATAACATAATACTGCACTGCTGTTACTAAAAATAGTAACATGTACCCCTTGCAAGGCTGAAATGTTTCCACAAAAGTCAGTCAGAGGTCTGTTAAGACCTCTATTTTCTTTCTCATCTGAAGATTAATTCCAATACGTGCATCAATATGAAATATTAAAGTAATACGTATTTATGAGGTTGATACCTCAAAAAAAATTATTATATGAAAATACTTTATATAAAATTTTAAAATACTTGTGGCATTTGTTTTGTGTAGAAGACAAATCCTGTTATATTGCATTGTTGGATTTTCTCAGGTAAACAAGAACAAATCCAAAGGAAATTCACTCAACCTGAGTTTATAGCAGGTATTTGCCTACTGTATGGCATTTGTTGTAGCTAAGTCAAGGCCTAGCAGGAGTTAAGATAAGTATCTATCCCATATATCTTAAATTCCAACACTGGATTATTTTAGCATTGGATTCTCTTTTGTTTATTTATGCTTCTTTCCTAACAAAAGAGTTGAGAATATTCAGAAAGCAGAAATAAGTGTTTCCTGCCAGGTCTCTTTTGAATGCATTACTTAACAACCAAGTTATGATTGTTTTGTCACGTGTAAGAGATTAATTCTTGTTTATAGTGTAAGCTACTTTCTCATCTCAGGATAATTACTCTAAAAAATAAAGGTACATATTATATGAAATGCTAACATTATCTTTAGTGGTTTAGACATCATGTTAAAATACCAAGCAGGAACTTGAAGAAGAGAATAAAATACATATAAAACTCTTGAATCTGTATCTTATAGTGCACCACCACAGTCAATACTTAATTCCTAAATGTGAAGAGGTGTTTTGAAAAACAAAACCAAAAACATTTAGCCATAGAAAACTTTGTAGAAATGTGTATTTCTCTCCACTACACAAGGAAAGCTACATGTGAATTTCAGAATCTCAGTAAGGCATCTAACTAAAGGCAAAATGGACACAGTTATTTCTTGAATTTTTGGATGATTGATTTTAAGTACTATGGTGTCTTTTACAATATATTAAGGTAGGTTCTTTGTGGAAACAAGATTTTTTGCACAAAAAAGATTTCTTTGTTCTGTGACAAATCGATATCTTTTTCTTTGTAAATACTATATTTGGCAGATAGCTCTTTCAAGTAATACAAGTCTTGCCCATCTCATTTAGTGCTCATTTAGAATAATAAGAAAACTAATATTAAGCAATGATTTGTGTGATAAAACTGAAAGCTGCATTAAACAGGAATCCAAGTTGTCCATATTTCTCCCTTCATCATCAAACTGAAAAGGAATGTATCTTACTGCTGAAAATGGTGAAAACACAAGATAATAAGGCTCTTGATGTCCATGATTTAAAAACAGAATGACAAAGATGAACTTGGATAAGAAAATCAATAACATTTGTCACACACATGGAATCAGGAGTGTTGGGCCCCTTATTAGCAAGAAAAGAGAGAAATTGCAAAAACAGGAGCTGCAAGAGTAGCCTGTTTCACTAATTTGGATATGACAATTAGAAAATCTATAGTTTTGAATGGAAATCACTAAAGGATAACAAACAGGCATGTAAGACAAACTAACAAGAGGATATTTTTTTTCTTTTAAGCCTGGATTTTAACAGGCTTTGTGTTCATCACTGGTGCTCATCATGCATGAGTGGAGGGAAAAAGACAATGAACTACCAGGAAAGGGAGAGACTTACAAAAGGTTTTAAACAAATATGAAAGCCAGAAGGTAACAACCAGCCTACACAGCTGCCTACCTGCCAAAAAAGTGCAAATAATTGGGATGCTCCTATCTAAATTGAGTGTATGGTTCAGTTGTTGAATGTTCCTTTATTAGCTGTTAGGAAATTATATCACTAAACAACCAAAGAATTTGCTACACAACAGCTGAGCATTCTGTAAAAAATGCAAATGTAATTGAGTGTTTTACATAACAAAAACACTTCTGAAAGGGATAAAATGTACTCAGTAATTAATTTTTTGTTTATGATACTTGTGCTGCATTCCAGTGCTTGATTAACAAATGCAAAATAAAACACTTCCAGAGCAGCCCTTATGGAACTAGGAGAAGATTCCAAAAGAAGAAAAGAAAAAAATAAACAAGGGGTACAGTGATTACACTGATTGGTCATTCTATTTTTATTTTAAATATGAGCCTTCTAAGAAATACAGAAAGATTTCATTGTTAAACATCAGGAGGGCAATACAAAGTCAAAATACTGCCAGGTTCTTCAAGGTTCAATGTAAAAGCTATTCATTTATTCCAGGAATTAAATTTGTCAGAGCAGTGAATGATAGCCATTGTCTGGCACATCTCCCTCTTTTATTCCTTCAAACCATTAAATGAAAATCTGACATGAATCAAATCAAGGATCTTCAAAATGGAAAGAATCAAACCAAGGGATTCATTTGGCTTTCAGGCTGATTAATTTCAGAAGCTCTGTGGATTTTGTTTGAGGGACTGAGCACTACGTTGTTTAATACTGGCAGAGAACACATTTCTATAAATTCCCAAGACAGACAATCATAGCTTTACCAAACTTTGATTATGTTTTAGTTTGGATAGGCTGTTTGAATGAACAGCTACATAATGTTCTTTGTGGAAAGTGCAAGGGCACAGGAGGGTAGAGCATGTGGTCAGCCATCCTTTGTGTTACTGGACTCATGGCTATTAAGCTATTTGAAGAGTGTTGCTTTTTGTTAGCTGCTCAATCATACTTTGTTTAATTATTTTAAGAAATAGCAGACTCTGAGAAATAAACTGTCAACTCAAAAATAGGTATTACATGGACTACTGTCAATGCTCATATGCATGTATATATTTTCTAAATTTATTTACATGTGCTTGAATATAGGCATACGTTCCTTAAAGAAATCAAAGGTTCTAATATTTATTACAATTTACCTAGGACATATGATATAGATTTTTGTCACTTTAAGCTACTTTCATGATGGGAGAGTTAAAGTGGAATGATTAACCTATCTTCTTCTAAACTCTCCTGCCTTCTAATGGTGATCTATAGCTGAGTACCAAAACATTTTCTGTCTTGAGTGGAGCACTACTAGGTATAATGTGTCCTCTGTTCACTATAATTAATGACATTCCCACTGATCACAATAGATACATTATTTTTCAGATGACTGATCTCCATATATCAGCATTCTGTACTAATAACACATTGTCAGTGAGTCAGTATCAATTCAGAACAGAAGAGCAGTTGAATTGTAGCTCCTTTATCATAAACTTACAAATGAAAAAATTCTTTCTGCTTATTGCCTCTTCTAGGTTCCGTCATTCCACAATAAATTATCTAGTAACACTTTTACAACTCACAAAGTTTAATAGCAAACTATAAATGGACTGTATTTGCAGTATTTTTTTTCTTCAGATTAATTTCCATGGCTAGAGTCAATATTTTATTAGTGACCTGTTCAAAACTAGGAGAAAGAAATTTGAGGAAAAAATATCAGGAAACCATGTTAGATTAGTATTTTCTCAAATTTTTCTTTATAAATCAGGCTGAGGATTTGGGGACTAAATTATTTCTAATGAATAAAGCTCCATTAACTACACAAGGTTTTAAGACAGTCCATGCAAAAATAAAGAACAGAATTAATGAAAAAGGAAAAAAAAATAGCACAAAATTCTACTGCATCATATACGTAGGGCTTATTCCAATAATCTTACTAGTAGAAGGATCTCTGATATTTCTAAGGTTCAAATTCTTTAGATGAGCTATTTTTTTGTAGCTTACCTGACATTTTCTGACAGATATTGACTTGATGCTGAGTGAAACTGTAAAATGTAAAATGAGTCTGCTTAAAATTGTCATCCCTACTCCTAGCTAATTTCACTTAACTATTTTATTTCACTTACCCCCTCCTTATATATGTTTAGTAACTGTATAATCTAATAAACTTTCTATTAAATTAATACAAAACTTTGACAGTTATTATGCTTCACATTTTTTGTGGAAAAAAATTATGTCATTTAAATCAGATTTAAACAGTAAATATTTGGAAGCTTGGAATTATATCCACAGTTTTACATTGCAAATACTGCATCAGTCCAAGTTCTTTTAAAATCAGTGGTTATCTATACATCCAGTTTAAACAGAGGTGGATCAGGTTCAGAATCAGTGTCAAATTCTTGTGCATCAGACCAAAAGAGAACATACAGTAGATTTTTCTTTAATCCTTAAGCAGTTAAGGATAATCAAAATAACAAAATGCCAACCGCTTTTCAACATGCACAGTTTTCAAGTACAAATTTTATTATGCTTCTTTTTTTTTACCTAGAAAGATCAGTAACAAAACCTCTTGGAAGAAAATTGTCAAGTATGAGACGATATATAAAGTTTAAGATCAATAGTTGTTCAGTATGCATTTTATGGGAGAGGAGTGAGCATATAACAATAACAAAATGTATATTGCAGGTGATGTTCTTTAATATGGCTCCAATCACGGAAGAGATTAATGAGAGTCTTTAAATCCAGGTAAAATTTTTGACAAGAATCTATCAGCCAAATTAGTGTTTGATACATTTGAAGATAGGAAAAAAATCCACATAAGTGCATTATTTTATTTTAATTCCCTTATATGCTCACAAATACAGCTTCATACTGATCACACAATATTTGCACTAGAATATATTACAGTGGTAAAACTACATATGTCTGTCTTGAAATGGTGCACATTCAGTGTATTCAGGTGTGAAGATATCCAGTCCATTTCTATTTTCACTGTACTTTCTACAAAAGGATTGCAGAAATGCAGGGGATTGGTATAAACAGGAAAAACACAAATTCCTTTTTGTGCAAAAAACCTCAAGAAATATCAATTTGAAATGAAAACATATGAGTTCAAATGTATATTGCAGACTTTTTATAGTCACTTATGAAGATTTTCAAGAAACAAGTTAAACAAAACATGCAAAGAATACATCTCTCCTTAATTCTCTTCTGTATAAAGGCAATCTGCCAGTCTGCTAGAACGCTCACTTTTCACATCGATCTCAGTGATTTTGAATATGTGAAACCAGTATTTCTTCCATCTGTGAGTTACAGTTTGTGACTGTATAGATATATGCTTCTTCCATTAAAAGAATTTTGCTTCCAGAACTAAAAATATTTTCTCTCATAAGCAGTACTTAAGTTGTTGTGAAAGTGCTCTGCTTCTCTTTCTAAGTGGCAAAAATGAGAAGGTAAAATAGAAAATGTAATCATCTAGATAAAGTACAGAAACTTAAACTTTCAAATTTTAGTTACACATGGTTCAATGGAAAAAATCTAAGGTCATGAGCTCTGGAAACTGTTTTTTTTTTTTTTTTTTTTCCATGGAGCGTGAGACAGATATACAATATAGTCTTCAATTTACTTTTCATTCTAAAATCTGATGTGGGCATCTAAAATCTGATGTGGGCACCTAGAGCTAATCAATTTTTATTTGTTCATGAAAGTTATCAGCCATAATCCTAATCAGTATTAACTATGGTGTGTAGATGTATTTGCAAAGTCCTGTGCCTTACAATATGTCTTGCAATGGTCTCAGGCTTTGTGAGGGACTGGAAGGACTGATGGCTTGAAACATTTCAGGCACCTGTGTGGGCTTAGGAGCAGGCCAGGTCTTGCCCTGGCAAGGTGAAGCCCTGCTCCACACACTCTGCACCCCCAGGGGCTGTATTCCAGCAGTGGGGCCAAACCCTGGCATGTGGGAGGCAATGCTCCACACTCCAACCCTGGAGCCCCTAACACAGCTCCTAAGTGGAAAACTGACCAGAAGTCTTACCTAGGGGAAGGGCCTAGGAAAGCCAAAGTGTACTTAAGTCCAAGCATCACCTGAGCATGTCTTTACCCTACCTTCCCTTGGATTTTATATCAGCTAAAACACCATTGGAACTAGGAGTGGTAACTATATTGGTTCTTTTCTATGCCTCCTAGCTCTTTGTTCTTCTAATTCCTTCTTCTTGAAGTTTGAGTAACTTAAACCATATGGGTTGGAGTTTACTGAGTGGAATGGGCTCAGAGTTTGCTAAGGTAATGCTTTATAAAATGCTTTATACTGATTGAATGTTGTCATAAACTTTTGCCAAAGCTCCCTGATTTTCTGAAGTTTGCCAGTTAAGTTTTTTGTTGTTTTGACCTTTTGAGAATATCTTGTCAGTGTTTCTCTCTTGCATCTAACTCAAGGTACGTAGAAAAACAACTGTAAGCCCCTTTTAGGGACTTTGGCCAGTGCCTTCTTGGGCCTTCCATTATGTACACTACAACTGTGGGCTCCTGCTGTCGTTTGTTTGCAGTCTAATTTTCAATTGAATTTAAAATTATGTCCTAAAATTGACAACAACTCTCAGACCTGTACATAATCCACCTGTTTAAGTTGATACTATAAAATCCTTGTAATGCTTTTTTTTTTTTTTTTTTTGAGTTGAAGAGCCATAAACTTTCTTGGATCTGTAGTAGCATGCTTCATCATTTTGGGTATCTGAATTTATCTTCCAAAATTCAGTCAGATGGGTTTTGCCTTTCTTTTTACCACCAGGGGGAAATTTAATTATTTATACACTATTAATATGTGTTCTTTTAGAAACAATGACAAACAATGTCAAGCAACATGCTTTGCCACTGGTTTATTATACAAATGGAATTTTCTATGTTTAACAGCCAAGTTTCTATACAGTCTTTTTATTATGGGTGACTCAGGTAGCAGGCAGTTATTATACCATCACGCTTTGCTCAGTGTGTAATTTAAAACCAAGCTTCCTAAGTAATCTGAAGGTTACCATGAATCTTAACAATTTATACAAGACTGGTCTTGCAGAACACTTCTTGTTTAGTGCATCCTGCTGTCCTATGCACATACCACAAGTAACTAAGGCAAGTTAGTATGCAGAATAGTTTATAGTTTCATTGCTGTGGGCTTAAATTTCATTTTGCTTACACATGAATTAGAATTTTTTTCTTTGAAACTTTCAGTAATAAGAATTAATACATAATTAGAATACATGCTTACTATAGTGCTTTATAGAATACTACTCATTTTGGAAGCAAAACATTACAATTATATTTCAAGTTGACTGAAATGTAGGCATAAATGGCTTAAAGAACATTTTATTTCAGAGTCTATCCTTTGGATTCACTGTTAGAAAATTAAATACAGATATACATAGAAATATATCTATAAGATATATGTAGAAATATAATATAATTTATTATATTATATATATAATAAATATAATATAATTTATTATAATCTATAATTTTGGTTGTTTTCTAGAAAACTATTTTTCATAGCACTGTGGTATGCAGGAAAAAAAGACTTTTTGTCTAGAGACTGTCTTAAGACTCTTTATGAGAACTTATCTGTCTCCCTCTCTATATCTTAATGCTCTTGCTTTGAAAATCTTTCTTATTTTATTCTTTTACATTTAAAAGACACAGCACAGTCTCAAAGCCATTGCAGCAGCTCACTGAAGTTGACTGAGGAACAGGCATCTGGGACAGGTATGACAGATGAGATAGGCCTCTCTGAAACACAATATTCACCTGAATTCCTACTTCATTATGGCTATCCAGGAGGTCTTGCATCACACATACTAAAAATACTTGTGTATAATTGACTCAGAGTCAGGCTCTGCAAGGTCATGTTGACTTGTTGCTGATGCATTTAAATTCTAATTGAGGGAAGAAAAATAGAGGTGGTTGTACCATCTGGGAAAGGCAGGCGACCCCTGCTCTGAGGGTGGACACATAAAAAGAAGGAAGGCTGCAGTATAATACGGTCACATTTTACACCTGTCTCAGAGAACTAGATGCTATCTGCAAGAAACTGCCATTTTGATGCATTTCATATGTCTTTTTCAGGTAGGAAAGTCAGTTTGTCAGGTGACAGCTGCTTTCCCAGCTGATATAGTTGCATTCACCCTCCTTAAATGCTCAGTAAGGAGTTGGAGGTTTGTCAGTTAAATATATGACATTGTTATGACTCGTGATGACATGTGCAATGACACAACTTAGCTAGAGTGCTAAAAGTCATCTTTCTGCCAACAATGTGAAGTGACACCGTGTTCATTCCATTGCCAGTTTTGCCTCTTCTGTAATTGATATGTTTGCAACAGTTGTACCAGTGATACAATTTTGCACCTTTCACACAGTTTTCATCCAGGTCATGTGACAGCTCTGAGAGGCTCCATATTTATCCTGCAGGAAAAAAAAAGACAGAGAGGAATTACTTCACTTCAAATCCACCTTAAAAATGCCAGTCTCATCTGGCCTGTACTTAGTTAAATAGTATGCTCAGTTACAAGAAGGGCAGACTTTTACCTTCAATTCCAGTGTTTTAACGTTTATGTCCTAGAAGAAAAACCTCATCTGAGGTCTAAAAATGACTGCAAATACTGAGTTTACTGTGACTGTTCACATCCCAGAGATAGTTTTGAGAATGTAAAAAGATGTTCTGTTTTGAAAACGGCACCTTAAATGTTAAGAGAAAACCTTAAACCAAAGTGTGAACATATTGCCACTAAAAAAAAAAAAAAAAATTTATATGCTTACAGTCATGAGAAATGGAAAGATTTTTTTTTTTGTTAAATACTACATGATACATGCCTTGTTCGCTGCCACTAAAATAATTGGAAAGCTTCAGCTGATTCCCACAAGAGGTGAAAATATCTTTTGTGCAATAATGGAAAAATGTATATAGGAATTAGCTTCCTAGAAAAAGGGAAGTTGTTCCTGGAATAAATCTGTATGTTTACTGATTTAGGAAGTACATTATTTGCTACTTCTAGCAGTTCTTTGATGCAAAGTGTGATGCTAAATTTCCAAAAATATACATGAACCTTGTGATGCTCAGCACTGAGTTATGCTTTTCTCTGCAACAATATAATTTGTAATCTCTGTTCTCAGCTGAAAAGATAGAGGTGCCTAAGCATGGGATTTGCTTTAGGCAAAATACTAAGTAGAAAGGAAAGTGTTCCCACAAATCTGCNAAAACATTACAATTATATTTCAAGTTGACTGAAATGTAGGCATAAATGGCTTAAAGAACATTTTATTTCAGAGTCTATCCTTTGGATTCACTGTTAGAAAATTAAATACAGATATACATAGAAATATATCTATAAGATATATGTAGAAATATAATANCCCACAAATCTGCTTCCACCAGAATTTGACAGAATGACAGAATATGCTGAGGTGGAAGGGACCCACAAGGATCATTTGAGTCCAAGTCCTGGCCATGCACTGGATCTTTAACTTCTAATTAGGCATTAAAGGAAAAAGTTGCTAAATCTACTTCTGTAGAAGAGGTAGATGGCAAATTAATTCCCAAGGAAAGGTGGAAACCTGAGCTTCAGTAATTCTTAAAATTTAGGCATGATGAAGGAACATCTCTTCTTTTAAAGGAAAATCATCACATCTTTTTCTGTCTCAGCTGAGCCATTATGTAAATGCACAATTCATAGGAACTGAAACAGGAACCACAGCTCAAATACACTGGACAGTGCCTTCAGCTGCTAATCAAGTGTGACTTTTGCTGCATGAGTTTTTCCTGCACTAAATATGAAATAACATGAAACACCTAGATTTCTTTTAGACATTTTGAACTTACACTGGGTACTATTCATTATAATGTGTAGTGTTTTACTTTTTTGCCTAAAATTTATTCATAACAAATCACTCTTAAAAGTATTATTCAAAATTTTTAGCCTGATTATTACTCTCTTTTCTCTTTTCTTTTCTTTTCTTTTCTTTTCTTTTCTTTTCTTTTCTTTTCTTTTCTTTTCTTTTCTTTTCTTTTCTTTTCTTTTCTTTTCTT
>VZRH01003327.1:98788-124873 GCA_013397555.1 Urocynchramus pylzowi | reverse complement strand
CTCTTCTCTTCTCTTCTCTTCTCTTCTCTTCTCTTCTCTTCTCTTCTCTTCTCTTCTCTTCTCTTCTCTTCTCTTCTCTTCTCTTCTCTTCCTGTTCATTTCTTTATTTTCTTTTCTTTCCTTGCAACTTTTTCAAAACTGACAGGTTCTTTCAAATTGTTAAAAACAATAAAAATATATTTTGTCTTTAATGCAATACTTTCTATATTAAATTTGAGCTATAGTTTGGGAAGAAAAGTACATAGTATAAAGGTGACAAAGAGCAAAACATGTCAATTACAGATGAAATATTGTGATGAATGCCATTAGATTACATAACCAGCAGAATTAAGAAGCCATCCAAGAAGTTGGTGCTTTCTACTCATTCTGCTTGAGCTTCCTTTGCTTGGGCTTTGGGGAAGATGAAGATTGTCAAAGACATTGGCAACCCTATTGCTTTCAGAGACTGATATTGAATCATGTTTTGCTATTGAATTTTAATTTCAATTTGCTGTAAAATCAAAATAAGAGAAACATAAGAGGCAGTTTTAGTAGGTACACTGAAAGAAGCATTTGCATTTTGATATTGGAAATGTTTTGAAACATTTGCAAATATTGTAACTTTTTTTCTGATACAAGTATTAATCAAATGCAGAAGACCACAATGTGCCACACATCTGACACACATTTACATTTTTTTAAACTAAATGGAATAATATATATAAACCACAATGTGATATAAAACACAATGTCTAGGGTAATTTCATTTCAATGGTGCCTTTTAGCAATACTTGGCAACAGTTACATGGAAGACAGAAAAAATATGGAAACTTGTTTCTGTGTGATTAAACAGCTTTCCTTTATAAAAATGTAACATTTTATTCTGAGCATGGATCAATCTACTCAGAGGTAAAGTGGCTTCTTGAAATATGAAAGGAAATAAAACCCTATTTTATTATTGCACTGTTTGTATTTATGCAAGACAAAGCAAAAGGAAAAGAAAAAATGCAGGGGAGTAATTTTGACAGTTAAGTAACTTCTGATAATAGTAAGTACCAAAAATGCTGAAATTATTATTCAGATATGAGAACTGTTGGTTTGAAGAGAAGACATGTCTCAGATATACCAGAAAAGGGTGTACAGTGTGCTAGAGCACAGGGACCTAGTATAATTTGAGAAAGACAATCAATTTGGTAGTAGCTCAAAAGTGAAAGCAATTTGTTTTTCAGGATTATTTTCTGGTAGATACATTTTATCTCTCAAGATCTACTTAACCAGCAATTTATTAAACTTTCCCTTGCTTTTCTTTATATTTTTCCTCAAATTAGACATGTAAGACCAATGTTTCACCTATTGTTTATGTTATTTATCAAAAGGAAAAATATGCCATAGTTTTTCAGGGCTTTTTTCTGTGTGGACTGTGTCTCTGAATATGCAAGTCAATCCGTGACCTTGTTCTTAAGCTTATTTACTTTTAAAATTACAAGGTAATTCAACCATAACTAGTACTTAACATTAGTTTTTACAGTACTTCAAATATACTTCTGGATAGATGGATATAACTTCATTTGAAGGTCTGTGGAAACAACATTAAAAGCTTTGATAAATTATGCAAGTGCCTTTCATTTTCAACTTTAATGATACTCGATATTATATTTGCAAAGCAGAGCACTCCAAAGTTAGAACAGGTTAGAATGAAGCAATCCATGGAATCTTGTGTCCTACTGCATAAGCAGTATAATAATTCATTAATTCATTGCTCGTGTACTGTTCTGTCCGTGAGACCCTTGCACCATTCAGCACACAAGATTAATAGCATTCAGTAAATAGGTAGCTATTCAATATTTTGTTTTCTTGTTATTATTCACTGAGCAGCCTTCAGCCACTATTCAAGTGCTGCTAGGGAGACAGAATTATTAATCTCTTCATGTTTTATTTGATGGCAATGATCATTATAGCATCTAATGCTTCACAAATAGTAATTAATTTGCTTTAACAGAACTCCTGTGAAGTAAGAGGGTACTATTCCTGTTTAAAAGGTGGGGAGCTGAGACAAAGTGATATGAATGACTGAATCTTATGAACATTTTGAGATTTCTGAGACCTTCTTCCTTAGAAGAATGTCAAATTTGTAAATTTCATTTATTCAAGACATAAACCTCATTTATTTCAGGTGTGAGGTATGAATTGCTGCAAAAGTGGGGTCTCAGGGCTGGGGATCAACTCATGAAATACAGATGCCTACATTGCAGAAAACAATAATTGATTTAGATACCTTTGACTCCATTCATAGTCTGTGGAGATACTTTTAAGGTTTAGCTCATCTAATTTTTAAATAGGTAATACAAATGCCTATTTTTCTCTCTCTTGTAGTCTCTGTGAGTTCAAGAGTCAGTGTAGACTAATCATAACCTAGCTCCTCATCTTAATGCTCATTCTTAGTAATACTCTTAGTCTAAGACCTTGCATTATGGTTGTGTATTATGACCCTGATAATTTATTCCTTTTGTCTAATGTACAGAGAGAAGGAAAGCTGACAGACCTTCTGTGCCTTCTGTACTCTCAGATTCTCACTTTAGACAACAGTTGTCAGTATTTGATACTAGTAAGTAGGAAAGTAATTCACAATAATAACTGGGAGCAAAACTTCTGTGGGTGGAATAAGTGATGTAGTTCCCTAAAAGGATTTAGTGGATTTTGCTGTGAAGATTGAAAAATAAAGATTATATCTGTGCTAACACATGCATTCTCATAACTTGAACAAAGGAGATAGATTTTCATGGTAAGAAACACCTCCTTGATTGCATGGTTCCTCATGGGTAAGCTGAGTCTGTATAGAAGCTGCAAAAAATGATTCAAAGTAATCTAAAACCAATTCTTTAAATTCAACATAGATTTTATTTCAACAAAATCTATAGCTCTGTAAGATCACAGATTTTTAGTTGGCCTATTTGTAGGAATTAAATATCTCATTTTGTGTGTTTTATATTCGATTAAGCAGGTTGCAAGTTTTAGTTCCATAAGCTTATTTTTTCAAATATCAGATATTTTCAAATGAGAGTATAGACTTAAATGTTATAGAACCTGGTTAAAAAATCTAATCACTGTTTGAAAATCACTGTTACATTTACCTCATGGTTTGTTTTATGCCTGTCTACCACGACTTGCCAATTGACGGAGTTAATGGAACAATCAAAAATTACCTTTCTTATATTTAACAGAAGTTTTTAGGGCAACCATGAATGATAGATGTGATTTATTCCAGACCAATGCATTCCATTCTTTCTTTTTTACTTTACAGTTGTGAGAAAACACCTTTCATATGACAAAAATTGGAACACATCTGCTGAAGGTTGAGTGATAGAAGTCCCTTGATGTTTAAACATGCAAAGCATATCATCACTAATGCAGAGAACTGAGAGAATATGGGGTCTTACTATGGAACAAATAGCATGAACAGTGAATAAGGATATAGCAAATGGAAATGTTTTCCTTTGTACTGATATTTTTAATGCTTAAAACTTTCACAAGACACTTGTATCTCCATTATTCGGTTCCAATTTTTATTCTAACATGAAAACTGGATAATGAAAACGTAAAAAAGCGTAGAACCTTCATAAATTTAGTGGCTTATGTAGATACAGATAAATGACACATACATTGAGTCCAACTATTCTTTCAAATGCTTTATTGAAATAAATATTTAACTCTTTAAAGCAGGCAGAGATTCTAAATTCAAATAGTTACATTAGAAAATAGATTAAAGCAGTCATAAATAATATAGGTGTGTTCACTTTAAAAAAAAGGCAAAAAACAAAAGTAAAAACAAAGTAAACCCTAACAAACCCCTCCAAAATATCATATGAAAGTGTAAAAAAACTCATGCTAAAGAAATAAGAAAAAAAAATACCATGCTCATTGAAGTGTTTGGATTGATCCTCTAAGCTGGGGGTAAATATAACTAAGACTTCCCCCTACAGAAATATTTTCTTTGAGTTAATTCCCTTATGCTTCACTATTTTATATTTTATTTATATTCACCTATTCTGCCCCCAGTTTAGAAGACCAAAAAAGTGTACACTTAAGAACACAAAGAACACAGAGAAGCAACTCACCTTGCTGTAGCAGAAATTGATAAGTAGGTGCTGATATAAGGTTTTGAAAGATCACCAGAAATTCAAAGGATGTCTCCAACATGAAACAGAATGCTTTTCCTGCTACAGCTGAAGAACACACAGACTTTAGAGAATGTCAAGCTTGTTTTGCTTTGATGATTTAGATCCTTATATTCATACATGAATAATAAAATTAATTTGGGAGACTAAGTGGATTTATTGTCCATTTATACTTGAGCTGGAAGAGGGTGATTAACTGACAACTTACTTATATTTAGAACTCCTATTGAAACAGTATTTGATATTAATAAAATATCTTAATACTAATACCAATTCTCAAACATAAAATTATGTCTACTATGTTTTTATATGGTCAAAATGAATAAAACCAAACATTATCCTAGTTTTATTTGATGAAAGGAATCTATAATTTTCTTAAATGATAATTTTAATTTTACTAACGTGGTAAAATATTTTATTGTTCAAAGGCAAAACCTAACAACTGTCAAGTCAATAACACCTAACAGATGAATACCTTGGTGGATATTGGAAATAGTATTTTGATGTGTCTAATCAGTCACTGGAGGGCAAAACAGTAAAGGAGTAATAATAGTCTGCAACTGTTCTATCAGAATTTAGAGCACATAATTTTTGGACTATAGCGCTGTACAGCTGTGAATGATCAGAAAAACAGTAAGTGAGCATGAGGAGGGTGAAAATTTTAAAGAATCATTTGAAGTGCTTTCACATGAATATGACATATTGCATGGCAAAGTCTTACAAACTTACCCCAAAGCGTTGAGAGGCATGAAAGGAATGCCTGCTCTATCTGTATTAGAAAATCAAATTCCCAACTGCAGCTGAGCATGTGTAAGTAATCTCTTCCTGTTGCATCAAAAAATATTTTAACCTATTAAGATATGATTATTGAGAGATGCCTCTGCCTGAATTAAGGTGCAAAAGAGACCATGTGCTGAAGTCAATAATAGGGATTTTATTTAACAATAAAATGTGAGGTAGAGACATAGAAATAAATAGGAAGGGGCGGGGGAAAGAGAGATCAACATATCAAGCACAAGACAGTCACCTGTCATGGATTCCTTTGGTCTTTCTTCACTCTGGGCTCCTCCTTGCTAGAGGTTCTGAGGGCATTCAAAACTTTTCACTGTTCATACTTTTTAACAAACTGAGTAAGCAATGCTCATTGGCAACACAGTCCTCTTATTGTACTGCTCAAATGATTCCCTCACTTCTAAGGCTAATTAATTCATATGTTTAGTCTTTCTCTCTTTCTCTTCTTTTGAGTTGGTGGAATTCTTGGATTGGTGGGACATGAGTTGGTGGTCATGATCTACCCCCTACAGAATTACCTTTTACCTAGTCAGAGCTGATTTCAGAACAGTTTCTGAGTTGGCTTTCTTTGTGGCCTTTAAATTCTTCATTATTTTTTTCCATTATCAGTGATAAATTCTTCTCCCTCAGCTTTGTTAACCTCACACAAGGTCTGAGATAAGATGTTAGTATCGCCTTTGCCTTACTTCAAGTTCCTGCTGTGGTGGCCTAACCACAGTTTCAGATACCCATGTAGGGATCTTCAAGGGGGCTTCAGTGGTTGCTGGTGGTCACAGGTGCTACAGAACTTGAAGTGATCTTGGTTTGACTGGTGATAGGTGTATAAGCAGTTGCTTCTTCACAGAGTTTGCCACAGTGGGAATTTTTGTCTGGATGCATTACCCAGTAGGTACTAACTAGATCTTTTCTCAGCCAGGCTTGGAGTTGGTGCCATCCTCTCTCTCCATTCTGTGCTTATCTCATGGCAATGTCCTTTTGTGTCCTTAACAGTGTTTGAGATGGGAAACTGTGCTCCTTAAGACCTTAGAGAACCATACTCTTTTCAGATGACTATGTAGAAATACATTCTGAAAAGGTAGTTTGTGGTATATACAATGGCATCTATTGATCATCAGAGATTACGTTGAGAAACAGAAGTTTCTCAATGTATTGAGAATATTTAACAACAATTTATATTAGAGCTGTTTGGCTAAATCCCTTAAATAGGTTTAAATAGATCAATCTTACTAATTCAGGCTATATACTCTGCATGTTTTAATATTAATTTGGGTACATCCAGTAGTCATGGTTGGATGGTTTATACACTAGGTGACTTACATAGGAACCCATGACAGGAACTAGGAATAAAAGGCAAGATAGGCATCATCTCATTACTATTCCTGTGTTGAAGACAGGATGGTAAAATGAACAGGCAGAAAATGTGGTAGTGCCTTAAATCCCAATCCTTTACTTTGAAAAATGCAGAAGTTTAGGGTACCAACTTAATAACTCATTTTTTGTAACCATGAAAAGAAAGGTATACCTATAAAGGTTCATGACAGACACTTCTGAGTACAACATAGATTGTGGTGTTGCAGTTTTGGTACTATGTGTACACTGAATCTGAGCACTTAACTTGTCCAGGACTTACTTGTTTTGAATCTTAACTGAGAATCAGATATAGCTTGCACAGTGTTGGTTTGGAACTTAGATTTTCAATGCTGCTGTGAAACGCTGACTTAACAGAAAAAAAATACCCTTTAATTTGTTACATTACATGTTACATTACAGTTAAAACAACATAACCTTTTCAATGTGGTAATAATGATATAACTCAGTCTCATGTGGGGAGATAATATTAAGTACTTTTACCTGTTTATTAGAACATTTACCCCAACTGTTGTATTGACTGTTCCTCATTTGATTTCATAGTATTGTTTGTCTATGTATACATCCCTGGTATGATTATTTTAAAAATCCACTAAAATCCTTGTCTCCATTTGTCTGCAATTTGGCTGTTAAGAGCTTGACAAAGACTGGATCCAGGCTGTGGGCAACAAAAAGAAAAGGCTTCTTTCAAAACTGTTTTGCAGGGTTAGGCACAAAGGATATGTTTCTTCAGGGTTCATGAATCCCTAACTCAAAGAACAATGAATTCAAATAAACAGTGTGGTTTAACAGTAGGAAAAAAACCCATTAATGTTTGTCATCCAAAAAGAAGTTTCAGACTGGTAAGAAGTTTTAGACTTATTAATTACCTTTGGTTAATTGGCAATCCAAAGCTGAACTTCAATGACACAGTGCTAATTTTCCTTTGTGTATCTGGTTTGTAACACAGAAGTTTACTGCATATATGAAGAGCACTGTGTCCTGAAGAATGTAGGCTGGAAAGATATAGCAAAGTAATAGGCATCACAGGAAAAACAAATTAACCAGCCAAACAAAGAAAATCACACCAAACAATAACAGCAACCTAACAAAGCAAGAAGTGTTTTCTCAGTTGTTCAGGAGCTTGTTTCTGGGTGAGGTGAAAATCAATAATTTAGCTGCACTCTCAATTAAAATAGTGCATTTAAACAATCCTTGTCTGTTAAATATTTACTGGACCTCTTACCATCAAAATGATATTCATAAGGCAGGTACAGACATGGCATGCTGTCATGTGAAAGGGAAAGATTTTCTTGAACCCTTTATATCAAATGATCAAACTATCAGAGCCCCAGTATCAACAAGATCCTTGGGCTCTGCCAGTCTGTCAGTGCCTAATTGTAGGGACCCCACTTGTTGCCTAAAATCAAAAGACCAAAAACCCTTGCAACAGTGTTAAAATAATAAAGTAAAAAGCAGACCTTTATTTGGAAGCTTCCTGGTGTCCTGGTGGTGATGGGCACATGGTCATCAGATTTCTGCAATTTTATAAGGGTTATTATTTAAGATAACTAACAGGTACATCCAATAGGAGATTCAGTTGCCCCAGTAACCCACCCTTGGGTCAGCCCTTTGGAGCTGGTCCAAGGCCTTCTTTGCCCCACTTCTCGTTATGTCTTCTTTGCCCTACTTAATACCAAACAGTATTTCAGGAATATTTAGAAGGTTAGCTTACTGCTCTAAAATCTAACAGATAGGGTAGGAAAAATACCAGGAGATTCATAATTAGTATACAGAGATATGAATATATGAAAAATACATAAAAATCAAAAACTTTTAGGCATCATAATGAACAGCCCACTGTATTAGAGGATGGTCTGACTAACCTATTCAGGGTCACACAGTGACAGCATGCATATTCTTTTTCCACTGCTGGCTGCTGCTGGTGTCCTTGAAGGACTCACAGTTCATGGAATAACACACTTTCTTAACAAACACACAGATAATAGAAAACATTAGTGACAAAGTTCAGAGATTGTTGATAGTAACTGACTGCAAAGATGAATCTGAAGCACTATACAGACAAACCCTAGTCACCAATTAAAGCTAGCTCAAGGTCATCATTTAGCACACATAAAGTATGGTTCTTACCCAGCAGGCATCCATATGGAAGAAAAGACATGTTTAGCCCACTGACCAATCCCAGAAGTTACAATGGAGCAGTCTTTAGCCCACTTTAGCTACATTTACTTATTTTCTTTGAGGAAGGGGAAATGATGAAGTTAGAGTTGATGTTATTTCATTTCTGGGTGGAGTTGAAGTGACTTTAGTCATTAGCATATGTAGGGACATAAAAAGTAATATGCATTTTCAAGTTAATGAAACAATTTCTGATATCAGAATTCTGTTATCATCTGATCATTCTTTTGATCTAGTTCCTATTGGCTGTATGGTTCTTGATGGAGTACAACCACAGCACTGCTGTGTTGCTCCATCTTTGTTTCATATTTGCATTGATTTCAACAGAGCACCACTGCAAGCACCTTTGTGCCTCTTAATCCTTTGTTTCTTATCTCCATTAGAGCAGTACACCAAGGTCTCTCAGTGTTCCTGCTCCTATAGTGTGCAGTTTGCCACTGGTGTGCTGTAGCCAATATGCACAATCCTTCTTGCTGAACTTTGTTTTAGGTACCACACATGCACTGAATTTTTGCCACAACCTTGGTATACTTAAACATTTCTGGTTTTCTTTCATATAAAGTTCTTCACATTGCTGAATTTTATTATTAGTTTTCTCACTGAAGGTAGGGACTTTGGTCAAAGAACTATTGGGCAAAAATGCAGAAAAATGTAGTAAATTAGACATTACTTTAAAGCTTCCCACCAAGAAGGTGCAGAAGTATTGGTCCTTTCCCTCTTCAAATTCTATTCCTCCACAGGGAACACTCTAATGATTATTCACTGCCTTTCCTCTCTATTTTTCCAACCCAATTGAGTTGAAAACCATTATGTAACACTAACATAGTTAGAATTCTCTGCATGAAGAAATGACCCTTGATACTTGTTCAGAATTTGGCAGTTTTTTTCTTGATTTATTTCTTTATCTTATACTCTGTAAATCTCAAACACATAATTCTTTTTCTAGAAAAGAGCCTTTTTTGTTCAACATTCTTTCAAGTGTCTTATTATAAAACATTTTCCATGTTTAAGAAGGCTGACTGTGCCAAGGAAATCAACACATTTTCCTACCTTTCACACAAAATTTTCTTCAAAAAGATGATAAAACTGATATAGGTAGCATGCAAAAATCATAAAAATCATAGTCTGCAGAAATTTTTGTTGTTCTAATATGCAAGTAAGTATTAATTACTGCTGCAGGGAATCTTTGCTCTGGGAATTGGAACAGCTTCTTTCTTTTTCCCCTCATTCACTGACCTTGGAGTCAACACAGTTTTGTTCTCACATATTCTCACTCCTCTGTCTCACAACTTCAGTATTTTTTTCCCCTCTTACCAATGAGAGACCACCAGCATCACTGATGGCTTAACATCAACCAGTGACAGGTCCTTGGATGTGGTTGGAACTGTCTGGAACAGTGTCCAGCACTGGTGCAGCTCTTGGTGTCTCTTCACAAGCCCTGCCTCTGCTACCAAAACCCTGTTGTAAACCAAATACATTAAAACTAAAACAAAACATAACCACAAAAAACAAAAACCTAAACAAAAACATAAACAAAACCAAAAACAAAACAAAACCTAAACAAAACACAAAAACACCTCCTACAAACCAAGCTAGTAGAAGCTGGAAAAAAATGAAATTAGAGGAAATTTTGAATCAGATTTATAAGCAGAAAATACTTTGTTCCCTTCTTGCTGAAAAGAGCACTGAACTTTTTTTTAATGTGAGTCAGTCTTGATTTCTGACTCACAATCTTCTGAATCACAATCAAAGGTTCAGAACCATCAATCAAAAAAAAAAAAAAAAAAAGGAATGACCCCTTGAGATGTTTTTTTGTCTAAATAAGTTTGCTTACAGATTAAAAAAAAANAAACACAAAAACACCTCCTACAAACCAAGCTAGTAGAAGCTGGAAAAAAATGAAATTAGAGGAAATTTTGAATCAGATTTATAAGCAGAAAATACTTTGTTCCCTTCTTGCTGAAAAGAGCACTGAACTTTTTTTTTAATGTGAGTCAGTCTTGATTTCTGACTCACAATCTTCTGAATCACAATCAAAGGTTCAGAACCATCAATCAAAAAAAAAAAAAAAAAGGTATGAGCCCTTGAGATGTTTTTTTTGTCTAAATAAGTTTGCTTACAGATTCAAAATAAAACCAAATTATCCATGGCTGACTTGCTGACTTGCAACAGATGAGGATCTGACAGATAAGTTCTGAAGAATTGTCTAAACTCAGATGTTTCACCAGTTCTGCAAATAAACAAAACAAAATATAAAACCTTAAAATTAAACCTGTGGTAAATTGTGCAATTCAAATTTATTTGTTTTGTATACCTTCATCTGCTTGATATTCATAGTCATTGGCCCCTTTTTGAAGTTAATTCCAAAAATTTCTCAAGACTGAGTCAATTAAACTTTTATCTGACAGATAACAAACTACCACTTCTTATAAAGATTCCTTATGAATCCTTAGGCTAGTGTAAAACCTTATCTGCTATGAAGGAAGGAGAACAAAAGAATACAGCTACTGGTCAGTGTCCTCAGATGACACAAGAGTGCTCTGGACTTGAATAATTTCTTGTGACTAAGTCATCCTCCTACTAGAGCATGCTTTGCTGCATATTCCATGAGAAAGTTACTTTTAGGACTTAGAAGTCTAGACAAAGACACCAACTAATTCAGATTTCTTAACTCCTAAACACATCCATTAATTATTTTCTAACACAAGATCTTTACAACCTCCTGATTACATTCTTCAACTTAAAATGTTATAAAAAAGCTGAAAACTTTTTCTTCTCAGGGGGAGCTCATCCTGGTCTGTCTGTACTAGGACAGTGCTAAGAGCAGCTGCCAAGCTGTGCCTTTCAGAGGAGCTGGGCTCCCCTGCTATCTAACTCTTAGCTTTTCTTTGGTTCTAGTCAAGGTCTAACAAAAGCACACACAGAACATTCCAACCAGATGTTCTGGGTCTGTATCTATTCCAGAAGAGGGGTTGCAGACAAGATCTGGTGAAAATATGGGCACCTACTTAGGGTGGCTGAGCAACTGCTGAGGAAGAAGGTCTGTCACTGCAGCACTGTTGCTTTCTTCTGACCACGTCAGATTTGGGCAATAACTTTTCAAGAAAGTGTCTTTCTCTTAGTTCCCTGGGTCATGCAAAGTTCATGGAATTGCATTGCCTACATATGCAGTGCATTAATAGTGGTGGAATCATGATCAACAAGCAGCATACATGGCAGAAGCTCTCTCTATTCTATGATAAACCCATCTTATCTTTGACAGAACTGTAGAAAGAATGAGAGAGAGCAATCTAGACAATATAGGATTTGTGCTGGGGAGATATTTTCTTTTTTTTTTATTTAATTTAATATTTGATATAATGTACAAAGAAATTTTAGACTTTTAGTTCAGATCTAAATAGGCATGAAGTCCTGTGGATGAAGATTCACTGAGGCAATGCAGAGAATAATCAGGAACAACATTTAAAGATGAAATGAAGTGTTCATACACTGCCCCAGGGGTCAGAATCATCTCTTGTCCTATTAGATATCTTCATTAACAACTTGAAAGTGAGAGTAAAGAGCATATTAATGAAACCTGCAACTGAAATTGCAATGCACATTTGTGAGAAAGAATACAAATGGAGCTAGAAAGTACAGAAGTATTTGAAGAAATAATTTGAAAACCAGTATAATTGGGAAAAAAAATAAAGATAAGTATTATGTAGGAAGGTAGCACATGGATGTTAATGTTAAAATAGCAATAATTGAAAACAAATAGTCACTATGATTAAAAATGGTCAGAACATTTTTACTGAGTTTATTTTTTAAGGATGTGTCAAATTGTTTAAGCTGTGAGTATCCATGGAAAAAGTGATTTTCTACATCTCATTGCATACTAAATCATTCAGAATTATTAAAATATCCTATTTTGACCTTCAACATGCTTTAAAAATTATTATCTTTTTATGCAAAAATGTTAGTTAATTATAGGTGACGTGATTTAGAAGGATGAAATTGGAACATTTGAAAAATGTCAAAATGAAATACTCTAACTGACTTTAATATAGGGGATTATTGGTTCGTCTTTTTTTTTAACTATTTACTTCATTTCTTAAAAAAAGGAGAACATTTAATTCTTGAAAAATTTCTGGAAGTATTGACATTTCTTTTCCAGATTTAAATGTGATATTTCAAGGGAACAAATAATCCAAGGTCAATGGAGATTTTGGTATCATATGCCAAAACATTAAGTAATCAATCATGAAAGTATTAGTCACTGTCTATCAGGTCTGTTAAGATTGTGTCTGGAATACTTTATATATTTCTCAACATCTTGGTACCTGATTGGGAAGGGAAAAGGAACAAGCTGAATGAAGATCAAAGAAGAGCAGGTAACATGATTAGATTGCTTGAGAAATTCATTTAAGAAGAAAGGTCACAAACACCTAAATATTCACTACTTGACTAACAACATGCATAGGTATGCAGCAAATTAAAAAAATGATAAATAGAAACACTTATTTATACAATGCCTAATCAATTATGTGTCCTATGGGACATATTGCAATGAGGTGTTATTAATGGTACATGCCTGAAATTAAAAAGAAAAAAGACAAGAAAAAAGTCTAATCTTTCTTGAACAATATTTACAGCAGCAACCACAGAAAATATATTAAAAGCAAAATACAAGAGAAACTGCTGAACATCTTTGCATCTTCCCAAAAAAAAATAGTTTTCTGTTGTAAAAACCACCAATTTTAGTAGTTTATCTCATAAAGCCTCACTCCAAAGTAGATAAATTCTCTATCTGGTCAAATGTGTTGGACTAGATGAGTCCTTGATAGGAAGTGTTTCTTTTTCTTGTACAACCAAAGAGGAGAGACAATACTCTACAATAGAGTATTAGTAGACACTGCAATGAATGTAGTGATTGGATAAGATGTTTCCTGTAAATGCCTAACAGAAAGATACAGGCTGAATGTCAGTCAACAGGAATTCCTTAGGCTCAGTCTTACGAGGTCTTAGTGAGATTTATATAGTGTACCAGTGTGGAGAGGTGCAAAAGAGTCTAATCTTGTCTCTATTTACTTCATCACTTTATTTTAGTTATACAGAGTGACTTTATTCCTCATAACATTAATAACCAGAAGGCTTCTATTGAAGGTAAATCTAAAATCCTGATCAGTCCCTTCCTCAAAACACAGCTATCTTTCAAAGATGAAATCTTAATTACTACTTCTTCATGGCTGCACTACACACCTAGAACTGACCTTGTGAACGGGGTCCTTTTCTTCTTAACTGACTAGGTACTGACAGCTAAATATGTTTTTTCTTTGTGGGTTTTTTGGTTATGTTGTTTAGGTTTGGGTTTTCTGTGTACTTGGTTGGGTTTGGGGTTGTGTTTGTTTGGGTTTTTTTGGTTTGGGTTTTTTTATTTTTTTATTTTTTTTTTTTGGTTTGGTTTTGTTTCTTTTCTTGTCCCCTCCCTTCCCCCCAGTCACCATCTTGGATTTTGGAAAGTTAATTTCCATCCAAGTCCATTCGGTTATTTCAGTTCATTTTAAGATTTGTCTTCTTGTTCACAGGGAATGTAATAGTTGTTCTATGTGTAGTTGCGCTGATTCTTAACTATTTAGAAAACAGTCCAAAAGAAAGAAATGTTAGACATAAAGTGATAAAATTAAGTCTAGGTTTACAGTTGGTTTTGGGTTTTTTTTTTCCCCCAGAAAACTGTTATTTTCTTTAACTTCCTCCTTCTCATACTTCTAACTGGCATTTTTTAAACAAAAATGTTTCCAGAGGTACAGTCTGCTATATATGTAGCATGAAATGAATTCAAATCTGAGACATGCACCCTGCACAGATGATTTTCATTTGCAAAATTAATTGGTCACATTGGAAACACATTGGATTCATGCTGAGAGGTGTGGGTGGGATTTTGGCCTGAAGGAACTGGAAAACACCAGATCTATTTATTGATGCTAGAATGTTAATAAATACAAACACAAGGACTGTGTTTAGAATTGTTGTTCACAAATGTTAAACAATTGTTTACAATTTCCTGCTACTAGTCACAGAGTATATGTAACACCTATGGAGAAAGGAACCCACTTTAATAAATAGTTCCAGTGAAAAGGAAGTGAAGAGAAAATCTATTTAGTTGTATAAGAAGCTTCTTGGAAGATAAGCTAACATACATGCCTTCTTGAAAGCAATTATAAAGGAATATTTGCTGTCTTTATAGCTATTTTTGGCCTAGTTTTTTGGTGCTGTAATGAGTACTTCACCTACTTGATTACCTGACTGGTAGTACTCATCTTACTGCAACCTAATTATTTCTTCCCTCTTCCACCTACAGATTACTCTACTCACAATTTTAAATTCCTTTTTTAACTGGTTGTTCTGGTTTCAGCTGGGATAGAGTTAGTTGTCTTCTAAGTAGCTGGTACAATGCTGTTTTGGATTTATTATGAGAATAATGTTAATGAACACTGATGTTTTAATTCTAAATCTAGGACTTTCTAGTGTGTCATACTCTACCAGTGAGCAGGTGCACAATTGGGAGGAAGCAGAGCTGGAACAGTTGACCAAAGCAGCCAAAGGGGTATTTCACACCACACAGCATCATGGTCAGTATAGAAACAGCACAGAGTTAGATGGGAGGAGCCAATCCTTATTTGGGGCTGAGCTGTGCATCAGTCATTGGATGGTGAGCAGTTATATAGTGCATCATTTGCAGTATATTAATTTTAAATTGATAGATCTTGAGACTGCAAGAAGTTAATGAGTGCCTCTAATATGATAGGGGGACATGGAAGATATTTTTGGATTGAAGCCCAAAATTTTGCTGTAAGTCTCTCCATCTCTTGAAAATACTATTTTAGCTAATTCCTTCAGTCTCTCTTCATCTCTTGCAAAGCCTATTTCAATTAATTATTTCAGGTTTCCTTTTTCCCTCAACTTTTATTTATTATGTCATTATGCTCCTAGACTGATGCATTACATCATGTAATACTAAATAAGTATAATTGAGTTACCTTAGGGATAGTGCTAGCAATGCTATATTTGAGATTGAATTGGCTGTTATACTATAAATATTTGAAGCATGATTAATATCTTGGCGATTTCAACCCTCATTTTGAAAAAAAGTTGAAATGTAAGCTGAAAATATAGCTGTAAATCTACATAAAGGGAAAATACTCTGAATTTATCACCTTTTCTAAAACCCATCTAGGGAAAAATTTTCCCTCTGTGTAGAAAGAGGAATTTCCAACTAAGTTCTTGCTCAGTTTTTTATTTCCTGAATTCTTTGAAGCTTTGTTATGCTCACTTTTTTCCTTGGGTTATGTTTTAGGACAAAAAAAGTTTTCATAATCTTCTATAACATGAGATTTTTTAATTGAAAAATTGAAGAGCTTACCTCTATAAAAAGGGAAAATTAAGAATTGCTGCCCTATAAACAAGGCAGTAGGCTAAGTCTGTGTAAAATATCTTGAAAACTACATGAAACATTTACAAACTACCCTTTAGTCTGTTAAGAAAAGGCTGAATTCCCACAAATAAAGCTGCCCCTCTACGTTATATGTAAAAGGAGTTTAAAACAACTAAGTTCCCAGTCTCTCTCTCAAAGAAAGTAGATAAATCCAGACCACAATACTACATAAATATCAGAGAGATAAAACATCTCAGGAGGAATATGGACCAAAGAAAACTTGACTGAGACCAAGAGCTAATTTAACGTCAGCCCAGAAAGGCTTTGAATTACTGTGATGAAGTTTTCTCCCATTTCCTCCTCTATTTTTTTTTCCTCCTTTTAAACATTATGTACATTAATTTAGAGAAGGAAACAGTATAACTACAGATTAAAAGACCACAAATAGTATTTTCTAAGGATGAGATATTAAGGTTGATTCCTGTCTTATCTTGGCTTGCAGGTACTTGCGTTCATTGGTGTGATAAAAGGTTGGATGGGCTAAAACCCTCACAGAAGTTTTAGCAAGGACAGACCTTTGGGAAAATAGATGAAAAAGCATTAGCAATTTTTTGTCCTTCCTATATCAGCAGTTATTGTTATTGTAGTATTTATAACAGTTCATATTTTATTTAGTTAATACCACCTAAAAGTGGTGCTTATAAAAATAAAAATAATAAAAATATATTTGCACAAGCATAGCAATACATATTATAAAGAGTGGAGCTAGCACTGAATGGTGTATGGTAATTTGTCAAAATATAACAGCTTTATTAGAACACAAAAAAGAAACCTGAGCAAAGTAAAAATCAGACTTGCTGCACCAAACTGATTAAGCACAAGGTTTAAAAAATGAAGATTTCCAACTTTCTGACTTTCCAGCTCCATCTTGCTGACAAATTTGGCAACTTTGAGGACTTCAAACATTCTTACTGTGAGCATAACAGCTTTCTTGTCTATAGGAGTAGTCATTGACCCTTTTTAAGGTTAGACTTGGCTCTGCCCTCTGCATCAGCCTCTGCTTTGCTCACCACATTCTGCATAGGTCATGATGTGCCCTCTCTGCTCCTGTCTACTTGCCTAACCAATGATCTTGGAGATTCTCCCCACTGTGCATGCATCCATTAACTCAAAGAAGCAGAAATTTTCTCTTTCCCCTTGGTCCTACCTGCCAAATCATGCAGCAGCCTTGACAATGAAATCACTTTTCCTCTCGCTCCCCATCTCCTCCTATACAATATGTAGCATGTGTACAATAAACTATGAACAGAAACTCTCAGTGAGTAGGTAATTCGTGACAAACATGTGAATTTGTCTTGAACACTTAATAATGCATAACTGGTCACTCAGCTCATAGAAATAAAGTAAGATTATATTATATATATAATTTTTTTTGAAGTGTGTGAGCGTAACTAATCTAATTCTGACAGAAAAATAAGTAAATTTGTATTTTTCCTGTTTTTTTTTGTTTTCATTTGAAAATTGTATATACTAAAATTTAAAATATTATACTTCCTTCAATTCCTATTAGCAGTGTTTACACTCCTCACCAGGTGCTAATCCATAATCCACATAAAATTAACTTCATGAAAAAAGTCAACACAAATTCTAGTTATCAATTAACATTATCTCAAGGGCTTAGGGAGGATTCAAGGTATAGATAGGCTTTCTGTTTGAAGCAGATAACTTAATTCTAGATAAAAAAATGAAACAAATGACAATTATGACAACTACTCAATTTTTGTGTCTTTTAAAATGTATACATCAGACAATAACATTTCCTAAGCAACAGCCTTTAAAACTTGCATGGAAAATATGGTACCTTCTGAAGGACCAGAAAACAGCAGTTCACTAAGGCATTGAAAGTTTTACTGAAAAAGATAAAACAAAAGTCATGCCCATTACTATACGTCATTCTCTCTGAAAAGTTTTTTTTTTCTCTTGCAAATAAATACACAGTCCTTGTCTGGTTAGAAGAAAAGAAAATAGAAAAATAATTTTCTAATTTGAAATAGAAACCCAGGTCTTCAACATGATTTATATGAGATTACATAATAAAAAAATTTATTCATTAAACAATCTAATCTATATAACCTAATCTATATAATCTAATCTATATAATCTTAATATCATTTTGAAGTCAGGTAAAATAGATAATATACAAAAACCAAAAGAAGATTGAAGTTTCTTAAAATAGTTAAAAGCAAAAACAAGATTAAATATTTATAGTAGACTAAAGTTTCTAATGGGCTTGAATTGTTTTATATTTTTAAAGAATCATCTAGAAAACAGCCACATTTAAAAGGTTTAAAAGGTTTTAATTTTATTTTAAAATCTGCTTTTTCTTTTTTTTTAAAGGTGAAAAATTAAACATCAGCTTGCACAAATCTTATTTAAATTTGTATGTTTTATCTACAAATTATTTTCTATAGTCTCTAATCCTGAACTGTATGAGGAAGATGTAAACTCTTCCTGATAAAATAAATGTAATTACTTACAAATATTATTTTGTAAGAAGAAAATTGAGATGAAGTGGGATATGTGAGATTTGGTGTGATAGCTTCAAGGACTGTTTAAGGTAGCTATTCAGAGCAAAAATATTAAATGAAAATACTGGAGCAAAATGGCTTGAGAAATATATGTTACTGGGTAATGACTTGTATTTCATCAGGAACAGATGAAATACAAGTCATTATTAATCACATTGTGATTAATCTAATCACAATGACATGCAGAATTTTGATAAAGTTTAGTGAAAAATGGACTTAGAACCTATCAGATGATACTAAAATTATAATACTAAGGATTTTTTCCAGAAATACTTTCCATAAAATTTCGTTAGATGAAGAATCAATTTTTCTTAAAAACTGATAAAGCATCTTTGCAAATAAAGTTTATCTATCTGAAATGCAGAAAAAATAAACATTCATAAGTTACTACAGATTCCAGTATTTTGGTTTTTTTTAAAAAATAAAATTCAATATAACTTGGAGGTCATGATAACACTGTTGAGACCCTAGCAGTAACATTCTAGAAACTATATGTATCTTTTTAGTAAAAAATGTATTTTTTCTAAACTCATGGTAGCTAGGAAAAAAATAATAATTCTTATGCAGTAACAGGTAAATGATTCATAGCAAAAATCTCTGAAAGTTCTCTATTTTCTTCTTCTTCTTTAACAAGCACCAGATCAGGAAGACAGAAAAGAGAATATTACTTTTCTTCAGTCTCCTTTCCCTGCATAAAAAGGAAAGTTAATGCACCATAATTAATTTTGAGTTTTCTCTCCCTTTAAAAATTGTAAAATTTTAAATAAGCTTTAAAAATTACAAATAGTTTTCCCTTCTTAATTATTTAACTGTTCAGAGAGTAATCCAAGGAAATGATTTCTCTGAAATGTTCTAAGTATAAATATCTTATAACTTTGCCATGTGGGTAGTAAGTATGTACTTACCAACATAACAAAATTAGTTACTATTGTTAATCAAGCCTAGTGTAGAATATTTGCTCTAATAAGAGGATTAATAATGTACCTGGAAATCATAAAGCATTTATTTATAAAATAAAATTTAAAAAAAAAATGCTAAAGAAAATAAATCTTGAAAAGCTTTTGGGTTTTGTCTCTGGTGCTCATGTAAAAGACAGCCCTTAGGCTGAAAGCATTTATATGAAAATATAACAAGTGTTCGGAATATTTTTAAACAGAATTTTGTGTCTTATCCATAATAGTGATGCATCCAAAATAATGTCTTTAAAAAGAGGTGTAGTTGAAAACAGCTTTGTAAAGATGTTGTTAAACTAGCTTTCTACAAGGACAAAGTTACCACTCTGCTGCATTGTTGAAAGATTAAATACTTACAAGTTAAAATGCAACTGAAACTATCAAATTCATGTTCAGCCAATAAAGGAATGACAGCATTAAAATTTTAGTCCAGATCAAATTTCAAAGAGGTATGTCTTCCTCTTTCAGTGAAAATATGAAAGCCAGGCAAATAAATCTCTCCAAGCCAAGTAAGCAACTTTGCCAGTACTCTGTCTTTGAAGCAGAATCCTGAAAGTGTCCTCTCAGGACACCAAGGCTTGAGGAAGGAAGATGATTTTGTGTGCTCCTGTGCATAATCTTGTTGCAGAGATTTGATTACATCTAATGACTAAATTACTACCAGGTTTTGCCAATCTCCCAGCTATTAATTCAAACAATTTGTTTGGTCCCAGGAAGAACCCGAGAGTGATCCACCACTTTGATTATGTATGGTTCATTCTGTAAGGAAACAAGAAGAAGTCCAAATTAGCAGGATATATACAAACAGCGTGATCTGAAAATTCTTACTTTATTATATGCCTATGGTTTTAAGATAACTGAAAATTGATTAAATACACCAAAAGACATAGCAATACTCTGATGCCCTGTGTTAAACACTTTGAAAATTGTAAAAATTATCTGTGAAGAATTGTATTGGGTCTACAGATTACTGGCTGAGAATTTTTTCATTGTTGCAATTATAAGCAAAATATTTGTATGACTATATTAGAGATAAATTACTATTTCAAGTTATATTGTTAAAAAAATTATCTATAATTTAAAGTACTGTGATTAATTTTCTTCACACTTTGCCAAAACTTTTCTTTTTCATCTCAATATTTCATTCTAATCTCAGGGAAAAAGAATTACTAAGACAAGCTTGCCCAAAAAGTAGGTCTATAATGATATGTACTTGCTGCATGACTGAGCTATGGAATTGAATAAAGATTTTAGTAAATAATTATTATTATAATTTCTGACACACGAAATTCCTCTGTAAGAAAAGAATTCACTTTTCTGTAAGATAACCATTGCACATAAATTTCTGAAAAAGAGGAATATTTACAAGTGAAGAAGGCTTTGTGGAATATAATACCTTCATCTAGCTGTGCACATTATAACATCATCCCTCAAAGTATATATATAAATATGAAATTAGAGCCTAGGACAACCCAGATATGGCAGAAAAATGTTAGTGACAGTGAGTCAGACTTCCCTTTCAGATGAACAGAGGAATTTGGGATGTTGCTGCTCTGTCACTGTGTCAGATCCACCCTCTTCTAGTTGCAGAAAGAATAACTATTTGATCACCCAGGGGGTGTGAATACCTATTCCTTGATGTTATTGGTATAGAAATACTTCTCAGTATCTCCCTCCTGAAGTTTGTTTTATTCTTTATGTTAAGAAAAATTGTCAAACCTGATTTCTTAAAAATGGTCCTATTTTCACTGGATATGGAAACTGAGCTTAAAAATTTTTTTTTTTTTTTTTTTTTTTTTTTTGCCTCTCTATTTTAGAAAAGGTAATTTTGTGCTTATCTCATCTTTCTCCCCTTCACTTTTTTACTGACAGATGAAAGGTGATTTGGAATAGCCATTCATGGAGATAAATCATGCTTGATTGTGCTTGACTGTGTCTGAAATGCTATGTCCAGTTTTGCAACCCAAATAAAAGAAAAATATTCATAAGCTGTAACTCAGCCATCTGAGGTGGTCAGGGGCTAATTGCAATCTTCCAATACATTCAGACAGATCATCAAAATGTTAGAGCCAGCCATTTACCCACATATGTGATTGGTGGGTCAGTGTCTAAAACCCTAACAGGGTGACAAGGGAAGTTCAGACTGAACACAGGAGCAACAATTCCCTGTGAAAATCAGTAAGCATTGGAACAAGTTACCAAGCCATTTGTGTAAGCTCCATCATTAGAGGCTTCTGAGAGCTGGGTGGACAAAGCCTGAGTAACCTGCTGTAAGGTCAGTCTTGATGAGGTGCAGCAAGAGGAAGAAGTCGTCCCTTTCTCGGGATGTGAAAGGTCACATCCATGTGCTTTGTGACAGCAGATGGTATCTGTAGGATGCAGTACAAACCTCTTCAAAGCCCTGATCAGAGATGGTGGAAAGGCAGGCAAGGGGATGGGTGGGGGTGATGACAAAAGGGGGAATGGAATGATGGAGTGGGCAGCACCTGGGGGTGCAGGACATGACACTACATGCACCCAAAGACCCAACTATATTTTGCTGCAATCACAGCAAACCAATAAACACTAAAAATAGCAGTAGAAGATTAATTAATAAAATTATTCATAATAAAATTAGAACTCTCAGTTCTTAATCAATTCTTTATGCTTGGAAAGAAGGTTCAAATAGAACAGATTTTTGGAAATGAAAGAAAGAGATTACTTTGCAGTGATCTCATCTGAACATAAGAGTAGCCTGAATTCCATAACTTAAAATTATATTCCATCACCACGGGTCCATACATAGTTACAGGCAGAAAGCAGTCATAATATTCAAACACAGCAATGTTTGAAGTGTAGAGCTATTATGTAAAAAAGGATTTTTTTCTTGTTATTAGCAGACCCATATTTTAAACAACAAAGACTTCACCTTGTTTATATAAATAAGAATTCAGAGGACTACCTAGAAAATTATGGCTGAACAAAACTCTTCCAATTGCAAGTACTTCTTTCAAACTGTTTTCAATGACAAATACAACCTTGAATATGTACTAAAGCTAAACAATAAAAACCAAACAAATCATGATCCTTGCAGCCATATACACAGTAGCTCATGGCCATTTTCTCATCTTCCTTTAGTATTTTCTTCATCCTGGCAGTATAACAAATGATAGCATAGGTGCCGTCTCTCCTGATAAAGTTTTTGTGCTCTTTGCTGTCAGCAACAGCTCCAAAATACATCCTGAATGGTCTATAATTTCCAAGTGCTGCAAGGCTGATTGCAGTGCAGCCATTCTACCCACTGAATCACTGTCGAACTCTCTTGTACTTATTCCTTCTTTTCTAGTTTTTGGAGTAGTGATAAGATTGTTTCATGACAGCTTTTTCTGTTTGTCCTGAAAGCATCCATGGCTGTCCAGGTAGTGTAAGCAGGGTTGAGGTTCAGGTGACACTGGGTAACTGTGTACTGACTTCATGCAGTCATGTTGTACTGTTACAATGGTGTTCTCCACTTGATGCTTTTTTGCTTTGTTGAATGTGATGAAGGTTTGTTACAGCAGTAGCTGCAGTTACTTGCTCATGCTGCTGGAAGCAACATCAAATCTCCATGCTGATGACCTGTAGTCAGAAGCATTGGACTTCTAAGATACAGGCAGATTCAGAAATTTTGATGGACTTTGCCAGAAGGACTTGAATAGTTGCTTACCCAGGCTATGTGTGCTAAGTTCATTCACTCATCCTCACTATCATAGGCTAAAGTCTCAACACAACTTGTCCAAGAGCATCCTTGTTCTCATCCACCGGGAGGTCCCAAGTCTACAGCTTTTAAGGCAGGCCATTTTCTTCAGTTATTAGTATATTTGATTTCTTGTTCCTTGTCTGAAGAGAAATTATATCAGGATGGTCATCCTGATACCATGAAAAGCTTAAAAAGATCCCTAAAGAACATTTCCAGAGTATAGTACAGAGTATACCAGAAAATTATATAGTTACATGGAACATAATCATGATATATTATAAATAAGAGAGATGTATTCCCAACATAACAGCATAAATAAAAGTAAATTATTACAAAGCATACTCTGCAGAGGGCCAGAATATTTCATTATTTTTTTGTCTAATTGGGAAAGAACTAAACAGTTCCAAGAGTCTCGTTCTGACTCCAAGATTCATATGTAGTCTGCAATCTGTAGTCTATGATTCCCACATCCTGTTTTATTTATCCACTCAAATGGATTTTTCCTCCATACAAATAATTATTAATTTTTTTTATGAAAAACAAAACAAAAAATCCCAACTTATTATTATACTTTACTATAATATTTTAAAATACTATATTATTTATTTTTATTCTATTTTGTCAAACTTCAGAACTTTCTAAACCATTCTGAAAATGTTTGATAGTTTAACCTTAAGATCACCTGGCCCTGAGGATTTATCTAACTTTTAGTTTGCATTTCCTACTACCTTTTATTATTATTTTTCTAAACAACATTCTGCACTCTAATTGAGTCTGTGAACAACATCCACATTAATTGTTCTTAGCAGTTGTTATATTTAAAGTAAACTCTCCTTGCTTCTGTTTGGTGCTACAATTCTCTGTCTACCATCTGTATTTCACTGAGGTGTATAAACTATAGTTAGCAGATAAAAAATATCAACCTAAAAGTGGCTTCAGTGTTCAAAGATCAGCTTTAAATTCACTGCTCATGCATGTTTTTCTCAGATGGCTAAACACTCTGAGGTCAGAAGGCAATACTGAGGGGTTTTTTCCATGTGTGTGTGTGTATGTTGCAGGGTAAGTAATCCTCCAGGAAGAATTTCAAGGTAAAGTAGAGACAAACCTTGATGTTTTACTCAAGTATTGGAAAGAGTGTAGAAGAAAAACCAACAAGGCTTCAACCCTGGTTAGACCTGAACTTCTTCAAAAAGTGTTCATAATTTTTGAATTTGATAGATAATTATGCACATGATGAAGTGGGTAAAAAAAGTAATGCAAATTGCAAATCAAAGGACAGAAATAAATAGCCATTTATTAAGCCATAACTTTGAAAAGTTTGATTAAATGTACTTTTCAAGTGGCAAAGTTGAATGAATACAGGTACCACAGGGTAGAGCTTGACCTTTATTTCTCTTACAACTGTCAGAAATACTGAATGGATTTGTATGCCACAAATTAGAAGAACTGCTTCTAATTTTGCCCATAGGAAGAAAATGCTAGTTCAATCTGTTCATAGAACACTCGATACTGAATTCAGAGCTTTAGGGAAAGTTATATGACAGAGCTGGACTGTCATTTATGATAAGTTAAACACCTTCATACTTCATTAGAATTCTCCTAATGTAGTGAAATATTTTGGAGACTTTACTTGGAAATTTTACAGTGAAGTATTCAACCTGTGGTTATGACTTATTTGTAAGCATGTATATTAAGTATGTGACTCTTTTAGTACCAGCACATTATTCTTGATGCATTCATGGCTCAATGGGAGCTTTCCCCAGATGGACCAAGCTACACTGAAGTGCTAATTTACACATATATAAGAAAACCAAATGTATTTATTAACTAGAAAATATAGCTATTATACCAAGGATTAGGAATATTTGAAGTCACATGTGTTTTGTGCAGGGTAACCCAATTTTTTTTCCTCATTGACATATTTCCTTTAATAATATCTGTGCACTTAACTTGTAGAAAAACCTAAATCTAAAAAAAAATCAAGATTGAAAAAAGTGTCTATGAGGCTTCTGAAGTATGCCTGCACAATTTAAGCCCAGAGGGTAATTTTTTTTGTAGTAATACTATTTCTTTTAACATTCTGATAAATCTAATAGGTGCAACTGAATGACATATGAATGGAAAGGGGGAATCATAAAGTGTGCACTAAACTAATTCTTACATTGCACTCAGAATTTCAGTGGAATTAGAAGTTTAAATTACAAAATATTAGTCCACTGAAATACTTGAGAAGGATGGACTTAGTAATGAGGGTGTGAATGGACAGGAAGAGACAGACTGACAGGCAAACACATATGTTGGATTAAAATGTCCATGTACATTAATGTACAGCTTTCATACAAAATAGACTGGTCAATATTTAAAAATAAGCATTGAATAACAAATAAATTTCACCAAATGTAATTTTTGTTTCAAAATCTGAATTGAAGTTCACCAGATCCTGAAACTTGTTTTCCTCAAAATTTGGTTTGCTGCTCAAAAATAGAACACAATGGAAACTTACTGTCAAAGAATGTCTAACTCGTTCTCTTGGTATAATTGAGAAGATATTTTAGCAAATTTCCTTTGAAGCCCATCTGATGTTCCAAAATATTTGCCAACTAGTTTTAACTTTAGAGTTATTAATGGAATTTTTAAAACTGTTACTCCATTTCAATGTGAAAATATTTCTTTTCTGAATTCATGTTCACTCATGTTCCCATGATACTTCAATTTCCTCCTGATCTTCTTTTGATTGGATGCTACACTCTTCCAATTCAGCATGATTCTTTCAACCTAAATCTCATAATAGACTCTCTTGAAACTTAAAAAGAATAACACAAAAGCATTATTTTTCCCCATGTCACAAGTAAATGAGTATTCATTTTCTCTATTTTTTTTTTTTTTTTTTTTTCCTTTACGCCTTTAACTTAAATTCAAG